>JAQFXM010000084.1:0-79088 GCA_034693345.1 Entomobrya multifasciata | reverse complement strand
CATGTCACTTCAGAAATGATATTAGATGGATTTATTTAGGTGATAAACATATCGTTTTAAAACTTCAGACTTTTATACATAATGAATTTGACCTTGAATAATAATTCATTCTTTTACTTTAATTTTGTGGCTTCATGAATGTGGGAACCACCACCAGAACAGGGAGATTTAAAATTTACACGTGTGTTAAACTTAAGTTTAGATTTCCGGGTTACAATTTAAAATTAAATTCTCATTACATTTTTGTTGTAAAAATGCATGTAATTAAGCCCATTAGTAAGCCCATCACATACCTCTTGTGATTTGTGGTGCAAAAGTGAAATGAAGAGGATCTAAAAAACCAAAATTGTTTATACACTTTTCGCTGATGAAAGCAAATCATAACAAACTACTTCAGTGAATATGCATCATGTGACGTTCTTTATAGGTAGAATTTTTTCCAAATTAAAACCTATTCCACTGGGCCAATATTCTTTTCACTTAGAAAACCCACAACTAATCATAATCTTTTTGTAAATATTTTGGTGTACCAGAAAGTAACCTAACATGAATAATACACTATTTTATTGAACTAAAACTTCATCATCAAATTGTGTATTTTTCCTATGAAATTAGACAATTTTCACTGATGAACCAATCTTTTTTTACTTTGAATTTCACCAGCTAAAAATTGTAAAAACTTTTTAATAATGCACTCAAACTCTTAAAGTTTACTCAACTTTAAATAATGAAAGTTGAATCATGAATTGAAAGCTTTTCTGCTTCTTCCGTTTTCTAAATTTGGATAATACATTTTTTTTCAATATTATCTGCATAAACAAGTAACATAATTCACAAATACCCCATAACAGTACAAGTGTTAACAACAATCATAATCTTAATGATGACTACATGGAGTGAAAGTTTGGTGCATTAATCACATCACATCAACATCCTGACCAAAAAATACGACAGTGCAACTCACTTAAAATTCCTTCTTTTCCCCAATTCTAGGAACTTTCTATATTATTAAGCTGAAAAGTCAGATTCCCATAACTAATACATTCGTATACTATATAGAAAAGAACATTTTGTAAAACCACACATTTTACAACTTTTCCCAATAAGTATTTTGACAACATTTTCCTTGATCCTTCTCTCTCTCTCTCTCTATTTTTAAAACACAACTAACTTTCTAATACACCTACTTAACGTCTGGACTTTCCAAAGCATGTATAGCCATTTCCAAAAAAATAAGTGGCTACTTTCTAAGAATTCCCTTTAAAGAGCAGCATGGGAGTCACACCGTTTCAATCTGATCTGTACAAAGTGGGAAAAGGAATAGATGTTGCGTGCAAAGTTTCCACAAATCTCATCTGTTTTCGCTTCGATGACCAATCTTCATCCTGGTCTTCATCCCATCTCTCTCCCTACTTTTTTACCCTTTGCAAACATGAGAATCATCAACTGTATAGCAACAAATGCTTGTTGAATATGATGAAAATAAATGGAATCGGGGAAAGTGGTGGTATAATATGTATGTATATGTACACTGTACACTACGTGTGCAGCTGAAAACGAGAGAAAAAGCTTGGATGAAGAAATTAATGAAGTATTTTTTCTCGGGTCTTTCTTCATCTTGTAAATGCATTAAGCACTATTTACTATTTCTTCCTGCGAGTTCTTTCTTTATTTTGGCGGAGAAAATGTTTCCCTCGCTGATGAAATCTTATCAGATGAGGAGGAGGAATGATGATGATGCCAAAAATGAAAGGATTTAATTTGAAAGGTACACACAACCAGACAAACCTTCAAAAAGTTGTACACACACAAGAAATACATCATCCATGCATGCAACCAGCATCATTATCAAGGAAAGAATCTGAATCTGATGAAGAGATTATGCAAAAAAAATTAAAACGAAAGGGAAGCTAGCATCATTATCTTGCTTAAAACTCGGTATGAGAAATCCTTGCTTATGAGGAACCCATGTTGTATATTATATTATGTAGTTTCTAATCTATTTTATAACTATGCATACCTACCTGCTTGACCTATAAAGAGTTATGGTAGATTACTTTAATGAATAAACTGTTTTATATGGTATACATAACTAGCGAAAGTGGGAAATGAGAATTTTAACAATAAAAAACTTGCTATTATAGCTACAGCTATCATTAAGTTTAAATTGGATTGGTGTATGGTTCCACGGTTGATGTTATACGATAAAATAAAATAAAAACTTGCACATGTAAATGTCCGCTGAGTTTTCACACTTTATGAGCCTCTTTACTAATTGACAAGGATGCTAAAAACGGTGTATGATGCAATATGTGTAACAATTTCTAAAGATGTTTTTATAAATAACATCGTAATTAAAACTTGCTTTACAATCTTTCTTGTTTCGTAGTCAGCCGGTTGAATAAATTTAGTTTAGTTTGGCCATGCGTGTATCAAAACTACCTAAGACTCTTCAACAGACAGACACACATGAAAATATTATAAAGTGTTTGCATTTTTTTCTCTATTTAATAAAACTAAGTATATAAACATGCAGTGATTTCTGTCGCTATTTTCATTAAGAGAGGGAAAGTAATGACATAGGGCAACAGTGGCGAATATATAAAGAGGTAAAAACTAACTGGCTGCGTGTGAGAGGGTAGCGTATCAAAACTTTTTTTCCTCTTTGCCAACTTATACTTCATTCCAAGGTTGTCATGAGGCTGAAGATGATGATTGCATTTGAACTCACTCACCGAAAGGTTGAAAGAGGGAAACATACACAGAAAACCTTGTATTGAAAAACCTTGATCTAGATGAGCAAGAAACAACAAAACAAGTAGGAAGTGAGTAGAGAGCAAAAAAGAGTGAATGTCTTCTGTGGAAATAGGTGGTGGATATAAATGGAGTGATGTTTGTGTGTGATGACGGAGGTGATGATGATGATGGTATGCTGCGTTAGTAGTGTTGCTGTTGCCTTTTTTTGCGTTTGCCGTTGCCATCATCATCAACGGCATCAGCTGCATGATCCTAAACCACAATCTGAAGAGAGAGGAGTAAAACGTATTATACCGAGTAGTAGAACATACATCACAGACCGCACAAAAACACACCAAACTCTTCAACTTTTTAATATTTTTTGACGTCTCTCGCTCGTTGCAAGTATGTACTTTTTATACACTAGTTTCATAAGTATATAAGGATGATGTATTGATTGTAGACACGATGCGAAAATTCTCGTCAAAAACATCACTACCATTTTCACTATACCTTTTTTACTTTCATCGACTGGTAGTGTGGTATATGTGTATACAAAGTTGATAAGAAGAGAGAGAGAAGTAAAAAGGGGATGAGAGAGACTGACTGACTGACTAAGTGGGCGAGTAAGTGAAGTGAGGAGAAAAGTGAGAGCTTTCATCTACCACTTTTCCTAGTGCCATCAACGTGATCATGATCATCATCAACCCCATCAGATGAGGATCAGAAAAGCAGCAGCAACATTTTCTTGCAAAAAAAATATTAGCTACAATACAAACATGGTTTTTGTAGACAAGGACGGGATTTCCTAGAATATACGCACTTGGAACAAAAAAAAATTGTGAGCGTTTGTCTACTCAGCTTGTTCATAGTTGAACTGTTGATAGTGAAGAAGATGATGATGATGTTGTTCTTGGAACATTGATTGATAGGTTAAAATCACTCAAAGTATTTCGCTGCTTTACTGGAAAAACCAACAAATCAACCGTGCAACAAAATGCATATCAACTTGTGTAAGTCGATGATAAAATAGGATGCTGTGTTGGAACCAATCCACATTGTAGATAGAATACACAAATTCAACGGCAAATGCATTACAAAAATGTGTGTGCTTGTAAAAAACTAGATGTATTGTAAATAATGCATACTTCTTTATGTAATCATGCAAAAACAAGACAACTTCAAAAATACTATTGTACTTTGCATTATCTTTTTTTGGGAATATGATAAAAATAAGCACAGAAATTTGAAATTTTCAAAAGAAAAAAAACTACCTACAACAGCACAGCAAAGCTTACATAATGTCAAAAATAACTTTTTAAAGCTACTTATGTACAGTAAAAAAAATGAAAAAGTTTGGGTTACAAGTAAAAAAAGCTTAGAATTTTGGACCTGCTGAATGCTCATCTCGACAAAAAGATGTAAGTACAAAATGTCTGAACTTTGAACAAACTTATCTTTCTTTACTTTTACTTTCATTTTCTCAGGAGGGAGACACAGATACCTGGAATAAATTCCATTTATAAGAGAGGGATAATATGTGGGAGACTCATATAAAAGATGGAGGTAAGATCACACAACAAAACCCAACACAAGTTAAGTAATATATGTGTACGTGTATTTGTCTATTCATACTTTTGTCGCTCGTTTTTTTCAAACTGTGGGGATTCCTCGGGAAACTAGTAAAGGAATTTACCTGCTTTTCTTGTATTCTTCTCAAGAAAAAAAAGTTTATGACAAGAAAAAGTTAACGAGAGAAGAAGGGTGGGAAAAAGGAGACAGCAAAAGTGAAAAATATTTTTGACACTTTGTGCTCTCCTCTACCACCAGTGTGAAGTGTTCACACGTAAGTGCGTGTTTTTTTGTCATCATCACACAACAACAGGAAGTTTAAAGATAAAAATACAAAAGAATTTTTTTACAAGTGTATGGCACAATCCCCAAAACTATTATACTGGGCAGCATTTAGAAAAAAAACGACTTACAAAAGAGACAATTATTGATGTACTCTCTTCATCATCATTCTCTACACTAGTTTTGTCCTCTGTTCAGAGAAAATAGAAGAAGAAAACTTCCTGTAGTTTCGTAATATTCTCAGTAAGATTGCTAAACTGCTACTTTTCTTCAATCTCATGTGGACCTGTATGAAATTTAAACAACCTAAAATGTTTACTAGTTAAGAATTTAGTTCATATTATTTTATTAGCCTTCCTTCCAATTATTTTCCCTCAGGTTATTATACCATGTGATTAAACTATTTCAACAGGTAATAAGACACAGTTTCCCTTTCAGTGTTTTATTGTTTCATACGCTTGTTTCGTTAACTGGATTAAGCTCATGAGAGTATTGTATTTCATATAAGTCTGTTATAAGTAAACATATTTTTACAATTGTCTGCTACCTTCCTTTAGTATATGTAACCCAATATACAGAAGTCGAGCACAGATGAAAATACAGTGTACCATTTTAATAGTACACCTGCTATTGCAAGGAAACAGCAAAAAAATGTGAATGAACCGTTCCGATTTTCTTTTTTGTTCACTTTACTCTTCTTCCAGTAGAAATAGACAGACGGCTAGCAGGTATTTATTGACCTGTGTCTTTGTGTGTGCGTGAGAGAGAGATAGAAAAAAGAGGAAGAAAGAAAAGGCCGCGAGCTCCAGCGGACCTTGGAGACCTTGCTCGCATTGCACAGGGGGGAACATTAATCTTTCTCACAGAAAGAAAGACATGTAAGACGATGAAGGTGAAATCGAGAAAAGGTGAAGACCAACAAAATATATATAGTCAATTAATTCACCACTTTCTCTTTTTTATTTGTATTCTAGCTTTCACAGGCAATTAATGTAGTTTCTTCTCGAAATAGGCGTCAGACCGGAGGACCAATAACCATAGCAAAAAAATGTATGCTATTTTCTGTGGTAATGGTTTAAGCAGACAAGATCATTCGTATAGAAGATGAGAAAAGTCATCCAGACAGACTTGCGTTGCATATAGTGATATGAAAGTGTAGTCAGAGTGCATAACAATAAAAACTATCCATCATCTACAGAAAAATGAAAATGGTCAAACTATCACCAATAAATGGCAATCACTAGTAATAATAATACATTTAACAGATCACTTGTGTCACGCACCATTTATTATTATTTTTTTTGTTCTGAAGCAATGAAGTCAATACAGCTAAGTAGTGATAGTGGTAGTAGAGCAGCACATGGCAACAGTACCAATGAGTGGATCTCAAGTCAAGTCAACAAAATAAAGAATAAAAAAACATTTTCTTGGCTGGAAAGATGTACTGCCGCTATTTTTGTCTGACGATGTTTCTCTTTTGGTTCCTTTTACTTCTTTTTTTTCAAATTTCTTCAAGTTATTTTCTTTATATGTATTTGTTGTTAGTTGGCACATCAAATGATAAATGTTGTGAAAATCAATGCATTTTTCTTTTTCTTTCTCTTCTCCAAGTTTTTCGTCTTTCTCTTTTGTAATCGTTTCAAGAATACTAAAAACTTGAATGTTAGAGAAGAATGTAGACAAAGATCGATATACGATATGAGGGACATCACATCGTGTAGTATGTGCTGCTAGCTTTTTTTTCTCTACTAGTACAACAACAATAACAGCAACAACAAGTAAAATTTATTACCATTTTCCTTTTTTTCCTCTTGACTGGCTGGTAAAAGCACAACAGCAAATAAAAAAATATATACGAAAAAAGAAGAGTAGAAAGAAGAAGAGCAAAACAGGGGAAAAGGGAGCACACTCATTCATTTCCTTTTATGTATTTTTTTTCTTTAGTTTAATGGGGCTGTTCATAAAACACTTAAAACGTTTAATTATGCCCTTGTCACAAATTATTTTTAGCTTACTTTGTCAAACTTTCTTGGAAACTTGGAATTTTCTCTTGCAAATGAAATATATCGTTTGCCTTCAACCATGAACGTTGGCCACATTCAAGAAAAACGAAAAAGCAACATTTTGCTCTTTTTGATGATGACGATGATGAGATAGCATTTTGTAGTTTGTAGCGTTTACTGTTTACTTATTTCTCTTTTTGCTCCTTCAAGCGTTTCACTGCAAAAAAAATTGCTAAAATAGATCAACAACCATATACCCAAAAAAACCATTTTAAATGTAAACTAGTTATACCTAAAAATATGTATAAAAGTTTGAATATGGTACTTATACACAAGACGACGGGGTTTTTATGCCACGTTTTAGGTTTGGTTACCAGAGACGACTCTCGACTGTGTTTTTTTGGTGTCTCGAATAAATAGGGGTTGACGAGATAAATGAATATACTTGCAGCATTTTATGGAGATAATACGCCAGTACGTAAAACTACTCTTCTCTCTTTATATACACATTTATTTCCTCTTTGCTCTCTCCCTCTGCTCAAGGCTGTAATATTTGCAAGATTTATTTGTAGAATTTACTCGTTTAAATTTTACTTCTGTTTTTTTAGGTGGCTGTTGTAAGATGTAATCGAGTGTACAACTCAATCACCTCCAAACAACATACTCCCAGTGTAAGGCTGACAGATTAAAGTATCGGTAAGATATAACCTTGTATAGTGCTTTTTTTGAGAAAATGAGAGTAAAATTTACTATTTTCATCGTACTCTTTTCAGTGGCAATATAATACGCGTAAAAGTCCTTTTATTACTTCTTTATATTTTTTTTCTAAAAAGAAAAGAGGGACTGTTGTGAATGTAGTGGCGGTAGAAAATAGTAAAGGTAGTAAATGTGATATTGAATGTATGGGGGTAGTGGCAGTGGTAGGTGCCCACATGGTAAACCAGGTTTACCATCACCATAACTTCCTTTTCTTTTTTGGTTAGTGGCCTATGGTGATGTGATGCCATGCCGGTGTGGTGGTAGTGTGTTTTTTTATACTGGCCCATTAAGTGGTTCTAATACGTACTTATTTTTCCTTCTCAGGTACAACTTGATTCACTTTCTCGTTTTCTTTTATTTTTTTTCTTCTTTACAACAACCAAAGATCCATTTTAGCCACAAAACGATAGGACGACTAAGGAGGAAGAAGAAGGATACCAACATATTTTTTTTTCTCTTCTTTTGTCCATTCATAAATCCATCTAAATTGCCTTACCGATAGAAGAAAAGAAAAGGAAAAAAAGAAGACGGATGGAGGAGAGTGAGTGGATAAGTTGGAAAGGGAAAGTAGTTTTGACTCTGTGGGTTTTGTGAATTGAATGACGATGGTGTATGGTGGTGGTATAGTATAGGAAAAGGCCGGCGTGGTGGTGGTCGGCATCGACAAAGCCCATTAAATACTACTACGTTTTTTCTTTCTTCCCTTTTTTATATTTTTTTGTTTGTTTTTGATCATTAGCTTCTTCTATTCCTTTTTTGCAAAGGGGAGAAAGAAAGAAAAAACGAGTGTGAATGCGGACTGAATGTAAATTTTGTATTTTTTGTTATATTTATTGATATGATTTCTTCATTGATCCCAAACGAAATTGGTCTACGCAACTTTTTCTTTTTGATATACTTCCTTTTGCCAGTTTTATTTGCTATTTCAATTGTATTTAATCCAACATATTTTTCCAGACCTTCTTTTTTACACCAGACAGGTACAAAAAATAATAAAGATTGAAGGATTTCTGGGACATGAAAATGATCATCGACTTTGATCATGTTTGAATAAATGTGAACAAGATAGCGATCAATTCACTACCCGCCCCTCTATTTGTATGAGGCACCATGAAATATATCAATTGATTCGGAAGGGAAGAATTAGCATTGTCTCTAATCCACAGCCCTGTTTGCACTGTACACCAAAATTTCTTGTAATAAATTGAGCTGCGATTGTCAATATATATAGCAATGTTGTTATGTAGCAATATTGCTTTCAGTGCATTGCCCCTCTCGTGCACATGGACAACATACAATATATTATATGTATACAATAAAGACTTAAGCGACAAAAAAAAACAACAGCTTCAAATGCTTTTGGACGCGACGAGCCTCCAGTAAATTCTTCCGGACAATGTGCAATAAATAACAATGCCAACAAACAAAAGCGTTTGTTGTGTTCTCTGTATATGTGTGCAAATAATTATCCTTCTTGTTTTTCAAGGGAACGAAAGAAGCAACGTGTTTTCAGCGTATAGACATGGAAAACACAGTAAAATAACTCCTGGCATTAAACAAAATTAACTGAGAAAGGTTGACTGGAAAGCATAACTACCACACTTGCCGGTAGCCTTGTGGGCCATTATTATAGCGGGGTTTACTACGTTTAGTGTTTTCGTCGGCAAAAAGGGAGAGAGAGAGGGAAATTAATGATAAAACGTGAATGGCTAAAAAGTGGTGGAAGGACGTGTGTAGAGTATTTACGTTATCAATGTGCAGGATCTTCTGCTTTGAAGTTTATTTATTGTTTGGGATAAAATATATATAATGGTAATAATAATAGTTTTAGTAACTAAGCAAGCATACTCACACATATACTTTACTTGCCCCCTCTCTCACTCACATCACATCACAAGGCCAAAGTGAAGGCAAAAAAAAACAGAAGAAGAAAGATTTATTCAACGTGTGAGAGACGAAATGCGAGAATAAATGGAAGAAAATGAACGACATAATAAATATAATTTTTTGTGAGTTTTTCTTCGCTTTTTGTAATATTATTTTTGTGTTTTCAGATGTGTGTAGGTATGTATGCTTGTACATATTATTATATATGTATGTATACGGATGAAGAAAATGAAATAACTATAATGGGAAGACTAGTGGTTGGGAAAGTGGAAGGAATGAGATGAGTGAATGATGGAAAAGGAAGGGACAGCAACAGCAGCAGAGCAGAAGAGAAGAAATTATTATTATTACGACCTGAATCTAAATTGTGTGTGTGAGTGAGTGGAGTCTACACATTATATTGCGTGGGAGCTGCGAAGTTGTTAGTTGTGCCAGTAGATAAACAAAAACCGGCTAAACAATATTGATGGGTAAGGAAGCCAAGAAGAGGTGGTCTTCTTTCTCTTTCGGTGTGTACAGCCATGAATGGCAGTAAAAGGTAAATGGTGCATCGCAGTATTTATGGTAGTCGTTGTGGTGGAATGACTGCTGCCCTTGCGTTGCAAGTAGAAAGAGAGAGAGAGAGAGACGCAGAAATAGCACCAGTTGGATTTAGATTTTCTCCCGGTTTTTTTCTTCTTTTGGACATTTTTTATCTTCTATTTCATCCTAAAGCTAAAAGGGAAAGGGATGGATGGAAAGAGAGAGTATAATAATGGTAATGTTGCAATTAATCTAAGCCCATGTCAGACAAGCGTGGAAGGTCCTTTTTAGAAGAGCGGCTATTAATTGTCTTTCATTCAGGAAAATACTTGATGGAGCCAACCGACAACAAACCAAAACAAAAACCTAGTACATTCAGAGATGCACAAGGGAAAGGAGGGAAAACCAGCAACAATACACTTTACTCTTCGTTCACCGTACTTTACAAGATGAGATGAAGGGCAAGAGAGAGATATAGATTTAAAAATAAATATACACATACATATGCACAACCGTGTAGGTTTTAGTGGATGAAGAGAACATGCATCACCCACTCAAATTCATTCCACTGTTACATCTACTTGTGAACATGATAATAATGACTTGATGAGTATGAAGCCTTCACTCCATTATACATACTCACTCAATCCTCCTCCTACTTTCTCCTCTTCAGCACAAACCCAACATACACTTTCTTAAAACTGCCAACAACATTCAAAATCACACCGGTTAAAAATATCCCTACATTCCAGTCAAGCCAGTTTACATTATATTAATAGGTAGAAAGGCTTTTCAGTCTCAATCTACAAAAAAAAACATTTTGTTTGCTTCCTATATCCTTCTCCTTTTCTCGAAACACAAAACCACCTCCATCCACTTCACCACTTAAAACCACCCACCACCTCACCACCACCACCGCCAAACCATCTCCACCGGTACCATCGCAGCCCAGAGAGCCACTTAATAAGGACAACACGAGACTCCACTCAAGTTGCTATGTAACCCCGAGTTTCCTTCCTGTTCCTCTCAAGTATGTCCACTTTAATTATCATCTTTTCTCGTTATTCCCCTCTCCAACTCATGAAAAAGTACAGTCTCTGCGAGAGGAGAAAGGGAAGAGAAAATACCTTCACATTTTAAACGTTTTAACGTCTTCATCAATGCCACCACCACCACCACCCCAATTTTTTTTCCTCCTGAAACACCGAAAACATTCAAGTGGTTATATAACCTCACGCTACTAATAATAATGAATCAACAAATTTATTTCCATTCCATTGCCTTCAAAAAGATCAACTAGTTGATATACATACAAACATACATACATTCATAATATTAAAATAGAACCATTCAACACTCCCAACAAAAACATTTCTCAAAGCGTAAACCACTCATTCAAAAAAGTCATTCTTTTCAAAAAATAAAAAATGCTTTCAACTCACTCAACTGAACCCAGTAAGTTCCCTCGTTTATACTCCCTCTCACTCACACGTTTACTTTGTGCAAGTTTTTTAAAAAATGTCAACGAGCCGTAATGATTTGAGGAGGATACGAGACAAAAAAAGAGAAACACTTTCACTTTTTCATTTCATTCCGTTCACTCAAGCCCATTATTCTATTTTCTCTTCATCATCATCAACAGCTACAACAACAGCATCAACATCACTGCTAAAAGTCAGTAGAGCATCAGCACTACACAGAACAATAACAACGACGCGACAGAAACACAAAGAAAGATTTTTTTTCTCTTTTTTTCTCTCGTCTGCTTTCTCTGTTCAAGTATACGAGACAAATTTAAATCACACGCTTGGTGCGCTTCCGCTACGCTCTGTCATAGAAAATGAATATTTACGTCTTTACGTCC
The DNA here is from genome assembly GCA_034693345.1 of Entomobrya multifasciata. Lineage (NCBI taxonomy): Eukaryota > Metazoa > Arthropoda > Collembola > Entomobryomorpha > Entomobryidae > Entomobrya > Entomobrya multifasciata. Next base: position 67,463 of record JAQFXM010000084.1, on the reverse strand, counting down.
ACACCATTCTTTCTACACAATTCGTCATCATCATTCATCTCCTCCTCTTGAGTAACTTGAACAAAACGGTGGCGTGGCACAGCCAACAAGCGACTGATGACTATGACTGCATGCCTAACTTCTTTTTTTTGCGCTGTGTATTATATTCTTTTGTATTTTTAATGTGCCACGTAAACATTACTAGAGTAATAATCATTTATAGGCATGATGAAAACAACAAAACAACAAAGAAAGCATTATAAAAAAGGAAGGGGGAGGAAAAATATGCTGTGACACCAGACCAGACCAGACCAAACCAGCAACACGAACGAAGCATGAGCTTTTTAACAAGAAAAAAAAGATCAGTCAAAAATTGAACATCAACCCATACTGCAGTTTTTTTCAGGATAAGTTAACTTTTTTTTCTTGAGTATTTTTTTTCTGTGAGGAAATGACGTTTAAAAAAGTTTTCTTGAAAGTAAGCCTCTTGCTCTTGTGACTTTTATTGTGGTTGTACGTCCTGTTAACTACCCGAACAAACGAAGAAAATATAGAAAAAAGAAAGAGGAAGCAAAACATACTTGATGTGCCGCTTTCACTGCCTTTTAGTATGACAGCACTCGTTTTTTTAGAAGAAAAGGTGAACTTGTATATTTCTTTGGTGGAAACGGAAGCAGAAGAAAAATTGGAAAGAGCTATTATGATGAGTTATTGTTGCTCCCTTCTTCTCCTCTTTAAAAAAAATAGAGGCTTAATGTGTAATAAACCTTAAATGGAGGATAGGCACCCAAAGACAGAGAATAATGAAGAGCAAGGGAAGAGAAGAGGTTTATTCAACCAAGTATTGTAACCAAACGAGAAAAAAAAAGTTTGTAACAAAAGAGCAGGATTATTATTGTACCCATTTATTAGCAATTTTCATGACAATATCTATTGAATAGTGTGTGTGTCGCTCTCCTTTTATTAGGAGGCATATCAGCAGTAAATTGGGTAATATATTTATTGTTGTTATGGGTTTTTAATAAGCCGCTCACGTCTTAGATGGTGATTTTTTTCGGGCTTTTTTATTATTATTGAATGTAACGATGAGACATGATTTGTAATAATATAATTTATTATGAAAGGGTCTTAGAAAGGATCAGCCGTCTTTCTCAAAAATGCCATTATTTTAATGGAAAATCATTTGATAAATAATAAATTTCAACTAGTTTTTTTGCCATAACACATTTAAATAACCTTTCTAGGTGAAATGGAATGGAAGTGAAGAAATGAGTGAAATATCGCGCAGCTTAACTATTGCTTTCAATTATAGAATAATTGATTTAACTTTTGGGAAAAAATTTGCATGCAAGTCAAAACTGGATGTTGCACTATGACTACATGTTATGAGTTCATCTAGCAAACTTCAGTCAAGAAACTAGAGCAACAATAGAATTCGTTTCCAAAATAGGTACATATTATTTGATAAACGTGAACATTCACATAAGCGGATGGACCAAAGAACAAGTTTTAGTAATCTCAGTGGCGTGGCTGACAACTACTCAAAAGTAGTAAGAGGGAATGATAAATGATGACGCTTGTCATTTTTCCCATTGTCACCATTAGCTGACGTAAAGTGTCTTGACAAGAATCACAAAATTATGTCGGATGATGATACATTTGTTTTATTATTACCATTACCCCTATATTTGTCATTTACCGCCGTCAAATATCAAAAGAAGCGCAGTCAAGATAAATGCGATAAAATGTTGCACATTAATTAAAACGGTAAGAACAATCATACTGAATCATATAGAAAGAAACAATTGGTATGAATACGAAAGAAAAGTGAGATGATTTTTACTTTTAGAATTTAATGCTTTAGTTGATATTCATTCTTTTACATTTTTAATCATTATAAGGGAATATGTAGCAATGAATTGTCCATTATTTTAAACCGACAACCAGTTGTGTACGATAGAAATAGATCAACTACAAAACTTATATGTTATATCTTCAAGATGCCAAAATGTGTGCATAAAAAGAACTGAAGTGTAGAAATAACTTAGCTTGCATGAAAATACTTTGTAATTTTGTTTGTTTTTTTCTACGCAATTGCCTACAACATTGTTATTTTCTCTCATAATACTATTTCCTTATGATGCCATTCATTCTCTTGATTTTTTTCGTACAAAGCAAAGCTTTGTTTGATTATCACTCAATAATTCCCTTGTTTTTTCTTCCTTTTATTTTGGAAAAACTCCTTACGCTTTGTAAAATGTTATTGAAATCATGAAGGTCTTTAGTTTTTAGAACATAATTCGACTGGACATTTCCTTCACACAACTTAAGTAATTGGTAAAGGACAGTAATATTTTAATTCATGAGAAAATTACTGGAACCAAAATAAAATGGATGACTTTTTCTCATAAAAAATGTTAACAGCCGAGAAGCACATGGAGACTTTCCCTTTCTTCAGTTTACTCGAAAATTGTAATTTTGTAACTGTTTTCCTATCATCAGCTTCAAAGGACATTGCTTTAATATGATGACGACTTTGCTTTTTGATGTAAGTTTTTGTCTTGCTCATCATATTAGTTACTCTACTATTGTGTGTATCCATCTTTAACTTGTCTTTAATTGAAACCAAACACACAAGAAGGGATAAAAACGCCGACAGATTGTAATAAGTGGCGACAGAAACACTTGGCTAGCCTGTCTCTAGAAATCAAAAGAAATGTGTAGGGATGAAAAGAAAGGAAATGCGTTTCCTTACTTCAGTCAACATCACACGAAGAGAGAAGATGATAGTGGCAGAACAATGATGCCTGTTGAAGAGTACTGTGAAAGGAAGGATACATGAATAACTATATTATATGAGAGAATGGTAGAAGTGCAATGATGCAGATTATATCTGCATACATACTTTTCATTATAAGATTGTGTGTATGCATGTCTGTTGTTCCATGACAATCGTATATACGGATGTGAATGAAATGAAGGTACATATACAAACGAACGAAGGCAACTACCGTGGAAAATGAAAGAAGGGGAGACGACGGCACGAGGAAAAGAAAAAAGGAAGAAGAGGCGGAAGTGTGACAAATACTGGGTGATACCTTGACTCTCTCTCTATCTTTTATTCATCTTTCACCGCTCTCTGCAAACAAATGGACAACAGGAGCTTGGAACAAATTGCATTCTTCTTGGAACAATTTCTATTTCTTTTGTACTTTATCTACTTCATTCCATTTTTGCAAGAGATAGCGTAGTTGATTGGCATATTCATTTTCATAGTAAAATACTTTTAGAACAATAACTCGTTGCAATTACTTAGAAAATGGTTACTGACAAGCTAAAATGCAAGTCTCTGTGGGCTGAATAGCTGCAGAATATATTTAATATGCTGTTGCTATGCTATGGGCTCAAAATTCACATAAAAATTACAGCAAACTTGGTTTTCGCATCCAGACAAATTTAATTCAACGTGGAATAAAAATAGGGTAGGTAAAATTCGCTTGGTATTTTTTATTTTTCCTGTTCAATGTTCTACATATTTTGGGGAACGTGCATTTTACTAAGTTTCTGGTTTGCTGAAACGCTAGATGAATTCAAAAAGGAACGGGAGGGACTTGGTCTGCACACTGCTACTTTGTTGTTGACCCGATCTTCTAAAGAAAGTGTCCCCCTCTCCTGTCTACCGTAGTCCCACCACGTCCCATTCATTTTTATTATTGATTGTGCAAACGTACATTTTGTTGTTCTCTTGATACACACAGCTTGAAATGATGATGGTGGTAGACTTAGTTCTGATATTGCCTTCCTCCCAAATTTTTTTATCAACAGAAGCTGTACAACAGCAAAATAAAGAGCTAATGGACAAAAATTGGCTCTTTCTTTTCTACTTCAACTGGTTCTTACGACTGACCACCACCAATGATTGCAGTAGTATTTACTTGGAAATGTACGCATACAAGTCAAGTCACCAAAATAAAAAAGATAAAAAAAAGTTTCGTTTGGTTTTGGTGGTGTCGTATGATTATCAAGTCTGATCTCGTCTCTCCTTTCGACTCGTCTCTCGTCGTTGAGCCAGCCAAGCGGAATACACAATTTATTAGTACGTGGACGGACGGACGCGGAATGAATGAACCAGGCATTTGCTCTCCAAAAAGATAGAGAAAGAGATGACATCAACATCATCATACAAAAACCAATGTAGTTACATAGGTATATATATACATCTGTCCTTCTTTTTTACATGTCCTCTCATTCCTCCTATTTCTGTAATCATCATAATATCATTTCTATGCCCAATCAGCTTCAAATCATGCATGTTGTGTCAAACCAGAGAAGAAGGATGACCAAGAATCGTTCCTACTTTGCAAGAAATTTATTCTCTTTCCTTTATCCATTGAGGCGTGATTTGTGGACAGAAGGATATTACGGAAAATGCCCTATTGACATGTTACACAACTAGATATAGAAGTCATTCAGGTAGAAATAAATGGGTTCGTGGCTCATTTTTTCCACCTATTTTTGTCTGGGTGGACTTGTGACGTGTACCGACAATTTTTATTTATTAAGCCTTTAAAGAAATGATTGAATCAAGTTGTTTTTATGAGGTTTTAAGCAAATATGTGTTCCATTGAAAAGTTCATTATTTCACGCTGCTGGAAAATTGCAAAGCAATAAATAGATGTAGTGTGCTAAGCGACAGTAAGGATAGCGAAAGCTGGAAAAATAGCCTTGTTGCAAGGCAAAAAATAGATGTACTTACTTTTCCGAAGCAACTTCTTTTGTTCATGGCAGCAAGCGCAGCTGCCGCCGCATGATGCTCCCAGAATTCGATAAATGCATAGGGATCTCCGCTAGGCTGTAAAATCACATATTAAACATATTATTATACAAGTAACTTGGCAGACATAATGCATATATATATTCATTTTTAGCACAATGCTTCCTGTTTAATGCAGACACAGTTGGGAAGATTTTTCTCATAAAGAAATAATTTATTTCATTTCATTAAAACTGTACGTCTTTTCTCCACATTTTCAGTAGAGTGAGTGTGCCAAATAAAACCAAGTTGGAATGAATTTTTACACAATATATTATTACAATGAAGATGATGATGTCGACACTGACCATACGACTTTTTCTTATCAATTTTTTTTTGCTGCGAGTGCACACAGTACATCCTTTATATTATGCAATATGTACTCGTGTTTAAAAAAAATAGTGACAATGATGGTGTCCTATGCCAACAGCATTTCGCCGAAACCAAATTATGACCTCTGAAAAAATATATTAGAATGTTAAGAAGAGTGAAAGGGAGAAGTGGATGGACAATCCAGTGGCAAAGTCTTATCTCGAAAAGTCCATGAGGACCAACGAAATTGTGTAAGCTGTGAGTAAAATATTTTTCTGTGGAATGAAGAATTGTTTAAGGAAAACGACATGAGTAACAGCAGGTCACCACCACTTACATACTAGTAGTGGTCAAAGAAGCAATAAATCCCGATAGCTGTAATAAAGATTCCGGAAAATTCCACATTCTTTTTTAAACTTATTCTCAACGTGTAAATATTTATGAATTTTAAAACTTTCATAAATGAACAATTGGTTGGATAAAATGTCGTTTGTTTTGAGAAAATCAATTGGTTTCTTCAAAGTTTGCAACGTTTTTCTTACGAGCGGACGGACGGACGGATGAACAAATAGGTATACATGAGCGACAAAATCAATATGTCTATTGAAGAAGTTTAGTAATGTATTTATCTGAGTTCCAATGGTTGTTTAAAGTAAATGGCTCAACTATTCTGTCAGATCAGCCAGAAGGCACCGTATAGCAATAATGTTGTAAAATGTAGTTTTCAACGAAGGCGACAAGCGAGGAAATGCCGAGATTTTGTTGTATTTTTTTCCTTTGTGCATGGCAAGAAATAGTCGTAAAGATAATAATTTTATAGGAGAAAAAAGTGGACCGACCATTGAATCGTCTTTTATATGGATGAGTACGATAACACATGTAATTTAAATATTGACATTATTATTCAGATGCGAGGGGGGAAAGAAAATGGATGTCGTTTAGATATTTGTCGAAGGAAGAATACTTTTTTCCCCAAAAAAATGAACGAGAGTGTTTTTGTAGTGGTGCTGGAATATTTGATATAATATTACCAGCCATATTCCCAACATGCCCATTTAAACCATGTTTTCATGGGTACTTTAGAAAAATACAAGAGGAATATAAGAAAAAAGTGTGTGGGATGGTTTTATCATAAGACATTTTTTTAAGAGAGAAAAAGAAATTCATTCCATATTGAATGAATGGATGAATGATGATGATGATTGGGTGAAGAAAATTGTCCAGTTGAAAGCACACAGTTGAAAGAAGAAGCAGAAAACACACTCGCTGTCGCTGCTGCTGCATTGCACTAGTCTGCCCTCCAAAAACTATAGTTATGCGGCTATCACATCCAAATAGAGGAAGAAAAAAATGTATAAAAAAGGATTTTTTTCAAAAGAACATATCTACTGAACATGCAACTTGGAAAAATAAAAGTGGCTCAAAGAGCCACAGTCACATTCAAAAGGAACAAGACCAGGAAGAAAGGTTATGGTGGTAAGGATCTACTTGTTCCCCCGAATACCATTTCATTTCAGCAAAGAAATTCAAAAGGAAGAGAGAAAAAAATATCCCACTTTTATCGGTCTGATCACCTATAAATATTTCCCAATCAGAAACCTTTAAAAAAAGAAACTTTATTTCTCTTTCTATTTTATGTTGTTGGGCGTATTTTACCCTTCGTCTGGCGATACGATGCCAATACTTTGCCACCAACAGCAACGGGAAAGCAACAAGAATATTGTAATCAGAATAAAAAAGGGCATCCGTGTGTGTGTGTGTGTGGGAGCGAAGAGAGTGGAGTGAGCCAAGAAGAGCCACTTTTACATATTGTACATGAAAATCGACAGACAAGTGGAAAAGCAGTAGTAAAAAAAGGGGAAGATGATAATGCATACAAGATACGACGCAGAAGAGAGAGAAAAAAATTATGTTATTTTTAAAGAAATAAAAGAGATATCCATTTTATGCAATAAAACAGAAAAAGGAGTGCATAAGAATCAGAGAAGAAGGTCTTGTCACCCGGAAAATAAAAAAAAAGGTTTGACTTTAGTAGTTCTGCTACACTACTCCTCTCTCGTTGTTTTTAAATAAAAAGGATATCCATGCAAAAAAAGGGAATATTTTGACAGTTGAGTTTGTAAACTACAAATTCGAGAGACCTGTGAATACATGTGGTTCAATAAATATATTTTCTGTCCGGGTCTTTTTTTTGTTACTGGCTTGCTACTTTCATCTCTTTTTTTCATTCGGAAGGAAGAAGAAGAAGGATAAATGTGAAATGCAACATGAACAAGACGACGAAGGGATGATGATGATGATGACGATCAGTATGATGATCTTTTAAAGAAAACAGAACGATATTATGATGATGATGCCTGACTGACTGATGCCCGCATCTTTGCTTGCTTGCACCCTACTCACTTTTCTTCACTCTTTGAACTTGTTATGTTTATGGCATCATCATCATATTTTTTATTGTGAAAGTCAGAGAAGCATACTTAGATATATTGTTGGAGTAAGACTGAGGGAAAATCACTACTTTTACATTCTTGTGAGAAAAAAAGAAGAAGAAAATATTGTCGTGAAGCACTCATCCTCCTCCTACAATAATAATGTAACAACACTTGTGTATATTTTGTAACATTTTCTCTCCTTTTTTATTTCCAGATGCGGACAGAATATTAACAACTTTTTGGGTTGGTTGGTACGTAGCTCTCTCGCTAGCTCACTCTCTCCCTATTTGACTGAACGAGTAAAAAAAGCCAGAGGAATATTATTTTATTCTTGGGTCGCTCTTTTATTCGTTGTGTAAAGTAGAAGAAATATGCAGGCAAAAAAAGGAAGTCAAGAAGAAAAAGGTATTGCATGGATCATGCAATGATCACATTTTTTTCTCTATCTTTCCATAAACTTCCCAGAGAATAAAATGTGGAGGCTCAACATAATGTAAAAAGGAGGGAAAAAACTATGCCCGTGTGATAAGGGTTAAAGTCAGCTAATAAATCAAGGGATGAATTAATGCTTGCCACCAATTAAATTAATCATGAGAAAGTAAGTCTTATGCATATAGCGTTGCTTGTTGCTTCTTCCATCTTTACAGAATCCACCAAGTTTCCATCATCATCCCAAAACTGAAGACAGCACACCAAAAAAAGTATAATCCAATTTTGCGAAAGGTCACACTTAACTTGATCAACTTTCTAGCTAACACCAGGCACAATGCATTAACCTAAATGAATGTACCGGTAGCATACATATATATTTCAGAATTCCAACCATATTTTATACTTGATTTGAAGACATAAAACAGAAAGCACAATATACAAGTAAATTATTTGGTGTAACCAATCTGTCTAAAAGGGTGGTTCTTTAACCCTTCAATCTAACCCTAGAAAATTCGTCCCAATACATCATTCTAGGAATGTTGACAGCCAATAAGTAAGCACATACATAAGTGAGGCACTAAAGGAAAATGGACTATTGGTATTGTTCCCACTGAAGTGCAATCATAGGACTTCAATTAGAACTCTTAAACTGTTCAATATCGCAATAGTGAGGTGAAAACGTATTTTCCGATTAATGACAGTTTGTTACAGATTGTGTAGTTCTCCATAAAGTAGTGAAAGTGGATGAGGTCACATACACAGGAAAGTCTTAAAAAATCTTGAAGTTGACGACACGCTCAATGTATATATTTACTTTTGTGTATAGTGTATATTGTAAAAAGTAATAATAATGCATTCATGGCAAACCAAATAAAAGAGGAGAAAAATAAGAGGGAACATTTTTCTTCAGAAAAAAAAAATTATTATTGCTACATAAGAATAAAGAAAGTAGGGAGTGGTGGTGGTTTGAAATGGCTACTCACAAAGATAGAGAGATGGTAGCAGTGAAATAAAAAGAAACGTGACGACGACCAAAAAACATAACATTTACTCTTATATGCATGTCCATGTATTTATATGCAAAAAAAGCTTTTGTTCACTTGACTTTGACTCTTCTTATCCAGTTTTCCCACTCAAGGAACTTTTTTTTTCTTTGGAAAATAAGTGCCACATATGGGCACAATAGGGACAGAAAGAGTAGAAATTTAAATAAGTAAAATATATTAGGGAAATGTGCAGCAGTAGTGTGTGTGCTTGTGCACATATTTATCCCTCTGCCTATAAACATATATGTCTGGGTTGGTTTTTTTTGGTTGTAGTTGTGTAGGTAGATAAAAATAGCAAAACGTAACACATAAAAGTACGTACTTGACACTGTGAGAGAAATGTTGAGAGCATTTACAACTCAAGTCAGTGCAGTGTTATAACAGCACTATTTCAACTTGTGACGAAAATAGTAGAAAAAAAGCAAGGAAAAAAAGTGAGGCTAAGAGTTTCACTAGACTTTTTTTTTCTTAGGACAACTTGTAAAACAAGAGAGTCAGAGAGAGAAAGACAGAGAAGCAGCCTTCATCATCCATTTTCTCGTACTTTTCACATTTTTCACATTTGCTTTTCTCCTCTTCGTTCCTTGGGGTTTAATGCAGCCGCATGAAATTCATGTGGATTGAAGGAAAGAGAAATAGAGAGAGAAAGCGAGAGAGGTAGGGTGAGAGAGTGGAGACAAATGGAGAACATGTTCCTTGTCCTCTACGTCTTCATTTTTACCAATAAACCTGCCCATTTCAATCCAATCAGGATCACACGAAGAGCACCAGTGAAAAGAGAATTTCCATTTGTTACTCTACTCAACTCACCACCACCACACCAAAAAAAAGAAAGAAAAAAATACCCAAGCAGCCCGATCATACCGATACCGACAGGTTACAGTGGTCATCTTGGGATACCAAAGAAAAAACAGAACGAATGTGTAATGCTAAAAGTGAAACTTTTCTACACACTTATTTATTATTACACAATGAACATAGAAAAACAACAACAGGATCTACTCCCGAGATTGGTAGAGAACAATGTCCGTGAACTTATTTCCATGATAGAGTACTAACGCCACAATTTTTTTCTACCACTACACCACCTTGTGTGTATGCATATGTATAACCATTGCATTTGTCAGCAAACCAAGGAAATTATATTTATGCTTCCTCTTGTCCTTATCTCTCCTCTTGTTTTAGTTTTTTTGTCTTTAGATGGAAAATCTGTGTAGTTTTCATTACCAGCACCAGAAGTATGTCCCTAACAAAAACATAAACGAACTAAGACACACGAAAACATCGCCAGAGATAAAAGTAATTCGGAAATTCTCAGGTCACCTATAAGTAAATGAAAATGGAAACAGAATTCCCAAGATAACTTGGACAAACATACAATGTACTTGTACATGCATAAAATATCAGTAGCTGACGAAAAGAGGAAATCTTTTAGTTTTAGAGTGAAAAAAAAGAACCGCATAATGAAAAAATAGTGTAGAGAATACTTTCGTTAATTCTGCTACAAAGTTTTACATTTAATTTACTATACAAAAAAAATCCTGCAAAAAAATCACTCCAGTCTTGATTTTTTTTGTATCCAGCGTAACATTTTATTTTTATTTTTGTATTCACACCATACATACAAACATAACATACAAACTTGAAATAGAACAAACATAAAAAATATGTATACATAATATATATATAAAAAACAAGTAGATTTGTAGCGTAATTGTTAATAATATATTGTATATATTTCAAATACACTCTCTGAATCAATACAAAATATAAAGTACAAAAAATTATTATTTCATTTTGGTTTTTTTCTATTTTATTTACGTAAAGTAATTGGCACGATACCCCTCTCGTCTTTGTTTCGTATTTCAATGTTTTCGAAAAGAGAAAAAAGTTACACAAAAAAAGCAAGAAAAAATCTCGATACATAAGTCAATCTCCTCTCTCGTTTAATTGAGTTGATGATTATTTATGATTTGGTGAGTGTCAGCATTCCATTTTTTATATATTTTGCATTACACAGTTATCTTGAGTGAACTGATTTTTTTTCTATCAATTTCGAAAGGTGAATTACTTATCTTTTCTTTTCTTTAAATAACCTAATCCTAAAAGTGCATTGACGATTTTTTAAAGCAATGTGTGTTTTTTCTTCATAAAAACTTATACAAATATTGCATACAAAGGAATGTTAGTACTAATATGATAACTAATAGTAATAATAATATAATATTTTTCATAGTCTCATCATTTACATAATGTCGCAATGTACCCCCATGGAGTTTACCTGAAACTTTTTTTCTACGTCGAAAAAAAGTCAAAAACTGACTGTGACTGACTGACAATCACTGAAGAAAAGTTATAATTGTGTACTATTGCGCACCCCTCTTGTAATGTGAAGCTGTGTGGGAAACATTCCGCTGAGCTCTTTTGGTTATTTTCATTTTTTAATAGCCTTTTCTCTGTGTTTTGTTTGTTTTAGAACCCCTCTTAAACCTTTTCTATATAATAACTACTTATCTAAATATTTTTATAATGGTTAAAGTTAAAGCTGAGAGTAGTTATTTTTTTGTGCAGTATTATTTCACTGTGGCAAAATTTATACAATTAATTTTTAATAATATGATCATGTTCCCTTATATGATTTTTTTCAGATAATTTATGTTAGTATTTAGGTACAATTCTTTTTTGTAAGCGTCGTTTTTTAAGGGAAAACTAGTAGCAATAAATTAATTGACTCAAAAAATTTACTACTTTATAATATTTAGTTAAAATGGAATTTTATATACTAGGCCATGGTCAACCTATTCATAATAAATTTAGAAGACTTTTTTGGAAATGGCCTGCCACTGTCGCTACTGCTACTTGACGTGGATGATGTAATTGTCGTGCTTTCTGAGAGATGATGAGGATTTTTTCTCATTTTACTACTACTGCTTACTACGCTACTACTACCAACAACATCCCCTCCTGGTAGGTGGGAAGATGCAGCGGGTAACTCCGCGTCCACAGGTACCGTCTTGGATTCCGGTGTAGGCGCTGGGGTGCTCAGTGATGATGTGTCGTCATGATTCTTCACGCGAAACCACTGACTTTCTCCATATGTAACAGACTCGCCATCTTCCGCGGGTGTTGGTGTGGCATCTTTGGTGGTGTCCCTGTCAACTTTTGATGACAAAGAAAAGTTCCTACGTCTTGGGAATAGTTTTCGCCTCCTTAACACTCCAACACGTGTAGTACTGCCTTCTGATCCCTCTTTAACGACACTCTCCGCTACTAAAGTCTTACTGACATTTTCACCTTTGTTCAGATTGCTATGAGCTGCACGGAGAGCGGAGCGGGTGGTAGTGCTCAATTCGTGCTGGTGGGTGTTATGAGGCTGCTGATCTCCGTTATTATCCCTAGCGTCTTTATCCTTTTGTTGTTGTCCAGGTCGTTTACGACGAAATTGCCTTTTGCTTTTGAAGAGAATCGTAGTTCCGTCTGTTGTGTGATGATCTTGTTGATGCTGATCGTCATTCCTGTTCTTACCTCTGTGATGGATCAACATTGGACCACTGTCTGTTTTACTACTGTATCGGATAGTGCTTCTGGGTGTGTTGGTGTCAATCTGGTCATCAGATTCGGAATGCCTGAACTTTGTGATGGAGTCTTTGGCTGATGAGTGATGTTGATCACCGGGATTTGTTGAGGTTGCAGATCCGTTGTTATTACTGTCGAGTAATGAGGGCTTGTATGTGGTAACCACTGGAATTTCTCCTTCCTCACCTTCTACTGGTGCGGTGACCATGTGACTTTGGAAGTTTTTACGAGCAATATCCGCAATCTTGGCTTTAAGATGGTTTTTAGGATGGAATCTCCCGTTGATTGGCTTTTTACCTGGACGTCCTGGTTTTTCTGAAGAGGTTGGTTCACTTGTAGATTTACTGGAATCCTTCGGGGACAATTTTGATTTGTTCCAAGGCTTAGAAGATCCTTCTTCCGTTTTGTTCCCATTTTTCGGACTGGGAACAACCTTCAGATTAACATTAGAATTGGATTGTTGCTCGTCATGTGGTTCCATGCCGTCGACACGGTTTGTTGGTCCTCCAGGAGCAGCTGGCTCTCCTTCAAAAGGTTTGAAAAATTCATCAAAGAAATTGCCTGGTGGATGAATATCTGGAGAGTGGTGTTCATGTGGCTTGTCGGAGAAAGCTGGAGTTTCTTGTTGTTGTGGTGGTGCAGCCACTACTACTGGGGCAACGGGAGATGGTGGTGGTAAGTTATTAGCATCCAAATATTGTGCAGGAATTTGTTCGAATTCTACGCTCTGGCTCATTACAACTGGGTCTGATTGTACAGGAGGCTTTCTTCCGTGATGTTGCATGGGGTGGTGAGGAGGTCCCCTTCCACCTCCTGGAAGTCGACCGCGTCCAGGTGGAGGTGGATGGGATGGTCGCTGTGGTGGAAGTGGAGATGGTACTGGTCCAACTAAACCTGGACCATGATGAGGAGGTGGGGCATGATATACTGGACCTGAAGGGGGTGGACGGGCGCCAAACATGCCACCATCAGGTACTTCGTAACTGTTTGATGTCTGTGGCGCATTATCTAAATGCTGATGTTCGAATGGACCACTTGGAAGATATGGGCCAGATGGAGGAACGGCATAAGGATTTGTTGTTGGATAGGCATAGGGATTCAGAACTTGTTGTGGTGTTGGTGCTTTAGTGGATTGGGGTGGGTGATTGCCACGATGTGGTTTTCTTCCTCGTTGTGGGGGTCTCGCAAATGGAAGGTGGTCTGAGTAGGCTGAAAGTTGGTGATTTGGTGGAGGCCCTAGTCCATGATGTCCGTGATGGGGTCCATGATGAGGTTGGCGACCAAATGGGATTTGGGGTAACCCTTGTTGGCCAAAGTCTTCAAGCTGAGGGAAGTGTTGCGTTTGCGGGGGTCCTCGGTATTGATTACCTTGATGATGGTTGAAATTATGTTGTGGTGGTGGATGTGAAATGCTTGGTGACTGACCATTGTGGTGAGGTGGGTTACCCTGTTGTTCTTGAGAGTGTGTCTGCAGTATATTGTGGTGGATAACCTGTGGCTTGGCATTCGGCATGGTAATGAAGCTTACTGGATTGTCTCCCGAGTGTTTGGTGGGATCTTGACTGAAGCCAGGTGGAAAGAAGAATTCGCCAGAGAAAAGCGGAGCGTCATTGTTAAGTCCGACTACAGGTGGAGTTGTCTGAGGGTTGTTGGAGTCTCTATCATTGGAATTTCCACGTTGACGATGTTGTTGGCCGGAAGAATTTTCTTGATGATTGACATCAGATTGGTCGTCCTGTTCTGGTTGAGGTTTAGGCCTTGGGCGTCTCCTTCTTCCAATGTTAAGTCTTCCACCGCCTTGATTGCCATCCCTGTTACCATCTCTAGGACCATCCCTAGGTCCGGGTGGTCCTTCTATTCCTCGATTGTTCTGTTCTCCACTATTTACTTGAGGTGGTCCTCTGTTTTGTGGTCTTCCAAGTCCTGACAGTCTACTAGGCAAGTCCCTTTCCTTGGATGGTGGGGGAGGAGGGGGTGGTGGTGGAGGAACTGGAGCTGGTGCTGATGGGAAATCCCTGATGAAGTCGGGATCTGGAGGTGGGAATGGTAAAGTTGGGAAATTTGATAGTTCCTCTGAAATTGGCCCTTGTGGTCTATCATTAGGTGGTCCTCCTAATGCTGGTGGTGGTGGTCCAGGTGGCCCTGGGGGTCCATCCCCTGCAGAATTGTTTGGTGATTCTGTACTCAAATTGTTATCCCGTTGTGGTTCGTTTTGTTGCTTCCTGAATATTGGTCTTCTGGGGGAGTCATTTTTCGATCCCGGAAAGGGTGGAAAAGATGTCGTGCCTCCATTATTATTCCCGTCATTGTTATCGTTATCCTCTCCACTATTTGAGAATGGATTTGGTCGCCTAAGTCTAGTTCTTATGCGTACACGTCCACGTCCTCCATTCAACTTGTTTCTTTGCCCTTGTCCCGGTGGACCACCACCCAAACCTTGTTCATCGGATCCTTGTGACAACTTTTGTGATCCGTCTAAGTTCTGCCCGTTTTGATCTTTGTGATCTCCATCTTTGTTCAGTCTGGGTCTTTGTTTGAACTTTGGAAGTATACTGTGTGGTGCTGGTGATTCCACAGTTTCATCGCTTGATCCACCCAAACCACCTCCATTATTTTGTTGATTCAATTTATTCTTGAAGGAAAATTTTGGTTTTTTCACTACAATGTTTTCTTCTGACTGACTTGCCTCAAAATGTTGCTCCCTATTATTCTGTGTCCATTGGTTATCCGTGAAAAGTGAGTTGGGAAGTCGGACACTATCTCCAATCTCTGCGGGTAAAGGTACCACAACATCATTTGCTCCAGGAGAATGATGAATATTCTGATTCTGATTTCCATGGTTGGGTTTCATGTGCATAATATTCTCACGGAACAGAGTGTTCGTATTCAAATTATTGTAGTCCTCGGATGGACCCCCGCCAATACCACCGCCTGAGGGTAAAAATTGTGGAAAGATATCTCTGGGCGTAGTGGAAGATACTTGTCCATAGTCATGTGGGTTAGGAGAGGAATGTTGGTGGAATCCCAACAATCCATTTCCTCCTCCACCTCCAAGTTGTTGCCCAAGTCCGATGCCACCATGATGACCAGGATGATGAGACATGGCATGATTACCTCTGTAAGGCGGTGAAAAGTGGATTGGTCCATCATGAGGATGTGGGTGTTGTGGAAAATCTGGAAGATGAATTTGTTGTTGGTGATGTTGTGATGGAAGATGCTGTTGTTGTGGAGCCCTTGAAAAGTTGGGAATTTGTGGAGGATCTGGAATTCCAAAAGCTTCCAACATATTTTCAATTTGTGGCCCACGAGGAAAATCAAGTTGTTGGGGATGATGTTGGTGATGTTGTGGTGGCCCGGGTGGGCCTGAGGGACCACTGGGAAAATCATGCATCGGGAAAGCAGGTAAGTTATTATCAGAAAGTTGAGGAAAGTCTTGAGGAGGTCCACGGGCAAAATCATGAAGCCCTGCAGGCGGATGCTGATCTCCTCCTGGTCCACGGGGATATGAGCTCTGGAATGGTTTGGCAATTGGTTTCCATCCTTTGTACTGGCTACCCAAGAATCCATTTCCTTGTGAAGCTGTACTGGTTTCTCCGTATGCTGATGTAGTCTGTTGAATAGCAGGTTGAGCAGGTGCATTGGAAGTTTGTTGCTGTTGCTGTTGTTGATGTTGTTGTTGCTGCTGTTGTTGTTGTTGATGTTGCTGCTGCTGATGTTGCTGTTGTTGTTTTTGTTGTTGCTGCTGCTGCTGCTGTTGGTAACTACCCGTTGTTGAAGGTAACTCTTGACCTTCACCGAAAGGAATTTCAGGATCTTGATGAAAGCCAAACTGTGGCCCACTTGGTGGTCCTTGTGGGGCAAACTGACGCAGAGGTGCTTGATGTTTCATTGGGTTAGCTGCTGGTGAAGTATGAGCAGGAGTTGTATCCATCGTTGGATAACCAAATGGTTGCTGGTGTTGTGGAGGTTGAGGCGGTCTTACTCCAGGAATACCTCCGTAAGGAAACATTGGTTGTCTTTGAGGAACTTGTGACCCAGCCGAGAGTTGTTGTCTTGTTGGTGGATGAAATTGTGGTTGTTGTTGAGGGTGCATATTTTGATGACCTCCTGGGGGACCATGATGAGCATGACCAGGATGATTTTGATGGTGGTGATGATGATGACCATGGTGACCTGGGTGACCCGGATGACCTCCAGGAGCTCCATGATGGTGATGATGAGGGCCGTGATGAGGATGGTGGTGGTGATGGTGATGATGAGGTCTATTTGGTGGTGGTCCGCGCCCTCCAGTTAATCCATTAAAAAATGGAAGATGAAGTCTTGGTTTATAACTTCGGGGTGGCTTTCCCTGTTGGTTTTGAATCATATTAGGGTGGTGCTGGTGATGCCGCGGAGGTCTGTGATGATGGGGTAATCTAGGTGCCATTCTTTGCAAGCGTAATGCATGACGCGGTGGAGGCGGAGGTGGTGGCCGGTGTGCACTGGCCAGTTCCCATAGTATCGTGGTGCTTCCAACCACGAGGAATACCTGTTATAAATTCATTTCATTACTTTTGATCTGCTTTCTAACCTAAAAGATATTATCCCTCTCGTTCATGGTACTCATGATAAAATCAACAGGAAAAGGATTACAAATGTATTCCACTTTCGAATTCTCGCAATAAAAACACTGTAAAATTCACTGTCCATTTTTATGTTTCTGTAGCTTTAGCATAGCAAACCTATATACTAATGACCAAAGTCAGGAAGTAAAAAATTTCGATTTTTTTTTCATTCTCAGAATTTGAGCGTAAATATGCATAAGTGTGTTAAAACTTGGTCAGTATTTTAATAGCTCAATTTAAGTACAGGAAAAACATAAAAACCACAAACGAGCCATTAAAAACCCACAAATAACTCGGCATGACAAAGATTGGCCATTAAAGCTATTCATATGAATTATTGAAAATCAACTAATTGTAAGCTCAGTTTTAACAGTGTCTTGACTCATGTCATTTGTATTGATTATTTTTTTCGAGAAACGAAGAAATACATTTTCCTTATAAGATTTTGAACGAGAAGGATTCACTCAAGCATTTTCATATATATGAAAATACTTTTTTTACGTACTAATTATTTTTTACGTGTGCACACGCTTTAAAACTTTTACTGCTTTTTTTGCACTCACCAGTATTAATTTATTCATACTGCTGTAATTTGTATATTTTTTTCCTACGACAGCACTCTCATTTGAACTCCCTTCAATTCCGTTTCCACGTCCGGTCTATTTTTTTTTCTTCTCAGAAATTATCTTTTCCGTCAATCCAATCACTTTCACACTTTTTTTTTACTAAACACTGATTTTTAATTTTTCAAATAATCTCATTTTCCATGTAAACCAAAATCACAAATATTTCCAATACGAAATATTAATCCACAAATGAATATCCAATAATTACTATGTATTTTAATTGATTGTTTCAAAAAATATGCCGAAAACCAAATTCATAAATTTTTAGCTTTGTTGGTCAGTCAACTTGTCAAACGGTAACACATGTCGCACAAGAAAATATCAATTTTTAATTCGTCACATTATGTAAATATTTCAACATAATTGTTAAATAATTTCCAATAAATCCCGAAATTCAGGAGGTGTTCAGTTCAGTTCAGGGCCTCTCCTTCCTTCACCCTCGTTTTCTCTTTCACCCCAACAAACAATCCTTATCCATTCAGTCACTACACTAACTATGCCTTTTCTCCACTGATGACTATTTAACGCTTCAACCGAAAGTACAAAGGTTTTTCACAAAAATTTCCTCCTTGCTCCCATCATGAGGATAGGTTTTCCATTATGATTTCAAATTAAACCCAAAAAATATTATCGAAATTTTAAAGCAAAAAAACCAAAGGGGCTCGCGTCGCGATTTTTCGTTGTGATGCGTCTAGTGTAGTTTCCAACACCACACTAAATACTCAAAATCAAAACGCATGCACTTGCTCGCTCGCGTCAGTATTTCAAAAAGCGCATAAATGTAATAATCACCATCGGCCCAAGTAGCAAATCATTTTTTTTTTCGTTAATACATTACCAAGATATAAATTTGTTTTATTAAAATCCTAACCCTCACATTAAATTCGGCATCTTTACATATTTATTTTACTACTAAACTGTTCCTTTTAAAACACTCAGGCTTTAAAGGCAGAAATAGGGAATGAACGCGTTGAACATTAAATGGATTTAAAAAAGGTATGCAATACTTAAGTATACTGTACACATCAAGTACGCATGCTTCGGCAGTGGTGCCTTAATGTCAAACGTTAATATTCATTCATATCTTTTTTAGATTACTTTTCTTTTACTTTTCTTCGCACAGCGAGTACTATTGGTTGGAAAATGTAAGAGACGCTGTGATGCTGGCTGACGACGCTTCAGCGTTAGCAACAAAGCAATGATAATGGTGGTGGTAGTGGTACTGTGGTTGTTTAGCTGATTACTGTAGAGTGAATGCATAGACTTTTTTTTGAAAAAAAGTGGATCAAATGTTTTTCAAAGCGCCTTATCCCGACAGCACAATGCAATGCAATAAGAAAGGCATGCATGCATTTTTGTTCTTGTTGTGGTGATTGAATCGGAGGAGTTGGGTTAGGGAGGTGGCAGGCAGGCAGGCAGGCATGGTAGGTGCATTGCACTAATATTCTTAAGCTTTTACCAGAATACAATATTTTTTTACAAGAAGAATGAGTATTGAGATGATGAAGATGGTGATTATCATGTTTTTTTTCTCAAAAAAGTACAAGTGGCTAAATCTGAAAATATGTAAACGGAATATTATTACGAGATGATATGATGATCATGAGCGTAATGATAACATGATCGCTTTCAAACACGGTAGCCTCATTATGAGATGAGAAGACGACGTTTGAAAATCATGTTGGTTGTGAAAAAGAGAGGAGGATCATGATGAGGATAGTGTTTGGGTAGATCTGAGAGTGCGTTATAATGCACGAAGCGAAACCGTGATGGTGAGTACGATACAAAAAAAAGATATAGTGCAGTAGAGTTCCTTGTTGCTCAGAAGAAGAAGAAAAAAAACAAAGAAAGAGAGAGGAGTAGGCTGGGACAAAAATGCATCATTGTTGAAAATTGACTGAAAATATTTTTGATGCTGTTCATAAGTTTATTGTTGAGTCGATATCATGCAGTTTTTTTTAAACTGGTGTGTAAGATGAAAAATAAACATGAATGATGGTGATAAATTACTATGATATTAGAGTAGAGAAAAAGAGTAAGCATCTTTCTCTTTAAATGCAATGTGAAAGAATGATCTCATTCACAAACTATTTATCTCTAAATTCCGTTCAGTTTAATATGAGCATGTACACACACACACACGCAGTACTTAAGTGGTTTTTAAGTCTTTTCTTTTTGTACTAAATACGAATTAAGTATTTGAACAAGCAAAAAAACGAGTAATTATGACAATAAGTGCGAAAAATTATAATGGTAAACGTATGGAAGCTAATTACTTAGAAATGAGTTGAAATTGCTGATAAATTAGTAATTAGTTTTTTTGTTCATTATATTAAATGATGGCTGATTTTAAATAAATGCAAGGAATGTGTTCAGGTTAATTAAATTTTTAGCAATGTGAAATTCTATAATTTGCAGAAACATGGCCGATAAAAAATTATGTAGTCTATCAATTTAATGTATGCGATGAATGATGATATTGTTTCGTACCCAATAACTTAATAGAAGCAAGATGCATTTATTTTCAATATTTCATTGTAAAAATTATTTAATAATAGAATATATGCATATTATAACTAACTCAAGGACAAATACTATAGACTTTAGACAGACCGGTGAGAAATATCATGTTTGAATGTAGGTGATTCGACAAGACGACGGAGGACAGCCACAAAAGTTTCAAATATCATTTTAGCTTGTAGCTTTGTCTTGAATTTTGAGACAATACCAGTCTAAAATCATACATTTAGTCTACAAGCTCACCACAAAGTAACTCAAGTGTGACAAAATGTATTATACTACTCGCTAGAATAGTAGTCTAGTAACAGATGAAGCATTTTATGAATTTTTGTGCTATTCAATATTAAAATATTAATGATCTCAAATTGAATTTTTTTTTGATAAGAGCATACATTTCTCAAGTTAAATTTAAGGAGAAGCAGATTAAGCTCAAGAGAATATCAGTACTAAAGATTACTCCTCATCATCACGTCATTTAAAACCAATTCAGTGCATTCGCCTTTGCACCGAATGAACCAATTCCCATCACCACACACATCTCAGCTTAGCTTACATTGCTAATTTATTGCGAATATTTATTATTAATTTAATGTAGGAACTTGAACTAAACTTGAAGATCCTTTTAAAAAGTTTTACTAAAATAATATTACAGCATGTTCTACTTTGTCAATATTTATCTGGGATACTATTTTTACTCATTGTAATAATTCTCTCATAATAAAATGTAAGAACTTTGCACTGCTACTTTGTATGTTTATCAATAGTTTTATTCCGCAGTCAACCAGGTAATCTTAGAAGAATGGGCTATGTTGCGGGTAAAGACTGCAACGCAACAGAACAGCTTAGTGCAGTGGTCAGGCAAGCATGCAGCCAGAGCTAGACAGATATATAATAGCATAACATACTATTTTAGTCGGATAATACAATGAATTCTAGTTAAAAGTAGATGAATTTGTTTGATTAAAGATTTAGAACTTATTCTTCAAAGTGCATACCACCATGGCAGCTTGAAAAAGTGGTATTAAACTTCTGCTCGTGAAATAATCGTTTTTTGGGTTTTTTGGAGAGGAAACAAAGGTGGTAGTGAAAACGAGTGTGTATTCATCAAAATAATATTATGCGAAAGGTATAAATAAAATAGCTAATATTTGTTTAGTGGGATACTAAATTCATTGTTGCTTTTTATTTGTAGCAAGTATCATTGATCGTAAACAAATTTCATTCTAATTACCTGATTTACTTTTACCATGCAAAAAATGGCCACCTACACCATATTTTCATTTAATACTAAAAACCCAGATAAAACTAAAGTAGAAACAGAGGTTTTAGATGTTATAATTGCACACGGAGAAATGAGATGGGTTCAAAAGATTACACCTTTTAATATCATTATATTTAGAAGGTTCAAAATCGGAGCATACATTTTTATTAGCCGACTGCGCCCACGTTTATAACAACGAATGAATGAATCAAAGAGGGTCGGTAATTGGGTGAAGCGGTTTGATTACTACCTATATTTAAACTTATTTTTACTTTTAATTTTTATTAAGTTTTTAAGCTTTCCTACTTTTTTTGCCAACCAACAGTCTCTCACCTTCTCCTTTGAGTTCAAATTCACTCTTTACCAAAATATTTCTAAGGAATTTATCGAAAAAACAAAATTGTACTTAAACTTATTAATAAGCGCACACACAACTATTTATGATTCTTTAGCATGATTTAGTGGCTTTGCCAAGTGTGTGGTGTAGCCAGTAGGCAAAAAGAACCAAATATTTTACATAAGGAACACGAAAAAACTGCAAGGAGTCTCGTCGTGTCTGATTTGCGATATGGTTTATCTGTAAAAATATTAGTTGTAATAATTACACAGCAGTTGCTGCTAGTGGCAGCAATAAATACACGCTTTAGTTTATATATATTTTTTCTGAGGGAAAATGGTTGTAGCAGTTTCCTAGTTGATGTTGTATTTTTTGGCAAGCATTTAATCGAGGAAAGTATGTAACCTACAACAACAAGAAGAAAACGTCTTTTTCCCCCTTGGAGGGAGTTCATACAAATATATATATACATATACAATACACATATATGAATGTATGCATAATTCCATTTTGTAAGGGATATGGAGGAATGCATAATGGCTTAATAATCCTCCGAGAAAAACAATTTATTGGCTCTAATTACTTTTTTCTCATGCTACTAGTCCCTATCTTTCTTCTATAAATGTATTTTTTTCAAAAGCCACAAAAATATAACTTAAAATAAAGCTTGGTGGCTTCTGGTGGTGTGTGGTAGTGCTTTAAGTTGTAATTTTCAAAAGGACGCATGATAAGTATTGTACCAAGTGTGGTGGACGGACGGACGTAAATTGTACGTTGTACTGTTTAACCGTGATTATTATTTTTTCGCTCTTCAGCTTCACTGAAAAAGCTACAATCATCATCGTTAAAAACATTATCATGATATTATGGTTAGTGTTTTTGCTTGCGAGAAAAACTGTCATTTTTTTCCATTTTCTTGGAAACTAGCCCGTTTTATTTTCACTTCATTCCATTTTCTCCACACACATAGTACAGATTAAGATTAGTTTTTATTACTAATGACACGTCAACATCATCATCTCATGTGATGCTGTTGATTGTTTGTGTAGAATGTTCTCAAAAAAACCACTTGCATTGCATTGCGCTTGGAAGGGTGTTTCTTTGTGCATATATTTTTTTGCGCATTTGGCTGATCCACTCAAACTAAGTAAAATGTTCATTAAACTTTCAACAGCAACAATAACAAAAATTCTCCAAAAAAACGTATACATACATAGACACAGTTATAAAGTATAACAATACATGTATATAAAACCCTATCACATAATGCACGAGTTAACTGGCCAATTTTATTCCAGGGAAAAGTAGCCCACGGGCAATAAACAGAAACAATAAACAAGCTTTGTTCGCTTACTATTTTTCAGCCTACATACTATACATACCAAACCAAGTTTGCTTATATTGTGATCATGATCGTATGCTTATTATTACAATAGCTATGAAAACTGGGAGACGGAGAAAATATATTATGAACATTATTATTGTATGCCCTTCCATTAAGAACCATATCTCTCCAGTTCTACTTTCAACATCGTCATCAAGAAAAGCCATCATATCCACATTTCACTACCCCCACCATACCACCATGCCAGTTTTTATCATGCTTATTTCAACGGTTATGTGCATTTTAACTTAAAGGTAAAGTGAAAACTATTTAGTTTCCTTATTTGGGGAGTGGGTGGTGGTGTTTGGTGTACGTTACTCTCAACTATTCAAATCCGTCAAGGAAATAAGTGTAATATGTTGGGCTGAAGAATGAAAATTGTACTATAGCGATTGCGTGTAAGCATAAAACGCAATGTTGCATCTGAATTAAATGAAAAATGGCCCAGGTTTAAAGAAAAAAATGGTCTGTTGGCCATTCATACACTCAAAAAAGCACAACAATAGTTTTTTTATCGTTTGCCTTAACATTGATATTGTTGCTACTACTGCTGCACGACACACAAAAATATGTGTAAACAATACTTACTTTGTCTTTTGATAAATGCAGTGAAAATAGGGGAACAACAGCAAAAAAATAATATGAATATATGCCAAGAATGTAGCCAATCAGGCAAGGAAAAATTAAAATGCGAAAAAAAATTTAAGCATCTTTTTTCAAGATGCTACTGACAAATATTTTAACAAACGGTTACAAAAATCGTTAAATGCAGAAAAAAGGGTGCGTATAATATATGCTCATCATCAGAATGCGTGTCCTTCATCCATTTTTCTTTCGTTCCCAATAAAACCGACCATGTAACTTGAAAATGGAATGAAATGAATTTATTGTTCCATTGTTTCTTCATGTTCAGGGCGCTTATGTAGACAAGATAGGAGGAGTTGAATGCGATTTTTAAAAAATCTTTCATTCTAATCATGTGAAAAGATTCAAGTGCTTTTTTTGCTTCAAGTACTCCTGTTGTTTTACACTTTCATCAAAGCTGCTACTTGATGGGTATAATTAAGAGACTTTACTTGACGACATGAAGATATTTCATTTAAAAAAAATTGCGGTCATCATTTAAGAATTATCACATGAAAAACGGGAGTATGAAGAAGGAAAAGTGAAGTATCGTTGATATACATAGCATGCATTGAGCATATAGCTCCTTGTTTTTTTCTTCAACCACCCATGTCCTCCGGCGAAAATGAACAGTTTTTTTTACACTTTCTTCGTCGTCAGCGTCACAAGAGACGCACATTTTTTTTCGTTTTTGAGTAGTTGTTTTCATTTTCATTTACAATGAAATTTTAAAAAATCGTACATACATGTTTAACATAAATGTACTTATATATGCATGCCATTGTAGACATGACTGTTAAAAAAATGTATTACTCTAGTCCATTAAAAAGACTTAAGGCAAGTAAGTTACAGGGAAATGCGAAAGTTTCATACGATTAAACACCACTGAATGTTCAGCGAATACTTCAAGTATTCAGAGAAGTAGGGAAAATGATAACAGGATCAATTCGCATTTCTGGGAGCTATGCACTAACTCCATCTTTCTTGCGGAAGTGCTTATTACAGAAAATACTAAGATGGTCTTGTAGTCCTATTTACATAGATTTTGGGATCGGAAAACAACGCGACATCCTGATATCCACTTAATTGGATCTTTTATCATTATTCGTATTTTTAAGGGATTGGATAGATAAGCGATGCGACTGCGTATTGAAGGGGGCCTCAAGAGATTTTTCATAAATTCTAATGCATACAATACTTGAGATTTTCATACTTAATCCAACTGATTATTTAAAACAAGGGAAATCTTCAAAATAAACTTAATGACGCACAAATAAATTGTACAACACGAGAAGTTTTTTTTTGCTTAAAAAGTGTAGAAATGTTCAATAAGCTCACATTCAAACGGTGAAACAAACATGTGTATATTTTTGAAAATTGTCTTCTTGAAATAAAAATGCGTGGTGCATGGCCAGTCATGCTAATCCGCAAATTTACTACAACACAACAACAACATATATAGCAACCTATAAATAAATGAATATTATGTGGGGAAAAGAAAAAACAAAATTTTTGCTCATCTTCTCTTTCTTTAAATGACTTGTTCCCTGTTAATACAGATATCAGAAATTTTTAATGGTTGCACTTGAGTAGTAACGCTATGTAGTTATAGCATTAAATACCATTATCTTTTAATGTTTAACAATATTGCTTATTAACATATTTGTGTGCATGTGTTTACAACAATGCATATAATACACTTAATAAGAAACTCTTTTAATGCTTTTCTTTAGCTATTACAACAAAACGAAGTGTGGACTTGCAAAATGGCAAATAGCTCTCGCTTCAAATTTTACGTTCAACTCATCATCACCAAGATGATGATCATCAATAACAATAAGCTTTTAAATAAATAAGTACCATCATCATCCCGTTGCTCATGTAATGAAAATGATGATGATGACTACGAATGAGACAAAAAAAGTGTCATCGTAAACATGATAATAACAATCATCATTGCCATTATAATATCATTTCGCGTCACCACTACCACCATCTTCACTAACTGTAACAAAAGCACAACTTGAAGGTTTAGGTTAGATATGTGTGCTTTTTTAAATTTGTCGAAAAATGCTAACGTTTGCACCTATATATTTCCTAGTTTATTCTCAAGCAACTAACAAGTTTAACTAAAGTACTCAGTAAATTCATGATAAGATGTTTTCAACGAAATTATATGTACCTTTAAAATTACAAAGATCACAAAATTTCTTATGTTAATGATACGTTTATTATTCTAAAAATATAATAGCTACACTAAAAATGATTATCATCAGAAATGTCTACAAAAATTATGTTATTGTTTAGCTTGCTGTAGTCTTATCTGTTGTGTCTGTTGACAATACAAAAAAGCAGAGCAAATAATATGCGTATCCAACAACCAACAAGGTAATCATAATGTAATAGCAGCAGCTACAAAAATAGTAACAATAAGATGCAGTGTTTTTTTTGTTTAATAATATTAATTTCGGACGAATGTAAGAAAGAAAAGAAAAAGACAGTAAAAAACGAAAGTGAAGACAGCGGAAAAATGCAGTACACTCTGCGGTGGTCTGCTTTGATACTACAGAGGAGAAGAAAAAGATTTTGTCATTATTGTTGTTGTCACATCCTGATTATCATGCATTTTTTTGAAAATGAAATGCATCTACATAACAACGACCAGGCTAATAATATAACAATCATCAAAACATCATCTAAAAGAAGGAACAATTTCCTATTATAAAATTCACCACACGCGCAGCTGCAACAGTCAGTTAAAGCAGAGAGTCGTCATCATCACCACTACTACTACCACCGTTACAGTTAATAGTCATGCCTGAGAATATGGCGAAGGATCATAATATTTTATTTCATAGGGAAGGGTAAGGCAGACCGCACTTGAAAAAAATTTCTTTTCTCTCTCATTCATCGTCAACTACTACCGCATCTTGTTGTTTTTAATTTAAGCCGCTCAAGACGACTCAACAAGCCTCTCATTTTTTTGGTTTCGGGGAAGACGAAAAATGAGATGAAGGAAAAAGGAAACAAGTGCAAGTGACGACGAAGACATCGACGATGAAAGGTGGTGGTGGATAGGTTTAGCCACTATTTGTTGTTTTTGTCGTGTGCTTCTCATCTCTATCAAGTGCTGTCATGCGTATACAAATGTCGATTTCAATGTTTCATTGAAATAGCAACAATGACATTACATTACATTACGCTACGAACAACTGCACAAACACGTACGTACGCAACAAGAAAGACGGCAAGGCTCTGTATGCGCAGAAAATATAATAATACAAAGCTTGTTGAATGAATGTTAAAAGTCTTTGTCGTCGTCGTCACATACACAGCCATTATTATCCGCAAAATTGCCATGAGGAGATGAGATGATCAAACAAGGGAATGCAACAGTGAGCAAAAAAAAACGGTATCCATTTTTATTCTTCCTCCTTGGTGTCCTCAAGGTAATGCAAAGTAAATAGAATTGAGAGCAAAGTGCAATGATCTGTAACAAAATGGAGTTAAATTTGAATTGGAGTAGAGAGAAGATGAAGACTTTGGTTATTGAGCTGAGACTTGTTCAAGATGATGATGAGATGAGGAGAATGAGAGTGTGGTGGTGGTATGGCATGGCATGGCGGCACAAGAAGAATATTGCTTTAGTGATGATGGCTTCATTGAATGTGATACAATTCTGCAAAAGAAAACGACCACGATGACGATACGATACGACCATGGTGGCGCGGGGATGATGATGATCATGAACACAATATAAAAATGTAAAGGAACACACACTGAGATATATAGCTTTTCTTTTAGGGTTCATCACTTTACGAAAGTGGATGGGGATGATGATGCATTTTTTGGCGGATTTTGAAAAAAAGGAAGGGAATTTCATTGTGATCCTTGATAAGATCATCTTGTGTGATATCATGATGATGTCAACAGCTTGTCTTTAAAGTAATTGTTAATTTTTTTTAGAGGTTGGCTTGACAAATGGATAGACAAATGACATTTTTTTCTGATGATTTTAGGGTGTGTTTCTTAACCGGAAATGGGTAACATTTTTGTAATATTGATCATTTCATCATCTATAAACAGTTTTACGTCAGCAAACCGGATCAAGAGAGTTTTAGAAATGAATCAAAACAAGAAAACATTGATATTATCATGAAAACGTTTTAAATTATATTTTTTATTACAAAAGCAAAGAACCCCGTAGGGATAAGCGTGAGCAGCATGTATTCATGTATGTTATTCCCCCATGTATAATAGCATAATATTATGATGCCTGTAATGTTTTGTTTCGAAACTGAAGGAGAAAGGGATAAATATATCCAATTGAGTAAATGCGTCGGGTGATAAGGTATCTCTCGAACTACAAAACCATTCAACCATTTTTTATTTTCTCTAACTCATTTACGATTAGGTTTTCATTTATAGTGTAGAAGCGACCTGTCCGCTGCTCAAACAAGTGCATAGAGTTTATTGCAAATTGCAAAAACATCTTACAGGATGTTATGATGTTTTTCTAAAATTCAAACTTACAATCATATCAATCCGACCCGTTAAAACGGACAGAAATACTAGAGACGGACCTACCAAACAAGTAATACCAGATTCTATTTTGAAGGCAATAAATTTAGATTAGTACAAATTCCCAGAGCACATTTATTTGTATGGACAGCCCTTAAAATGCAATGAATAAAAGTAGCTATTTGAAAGAATATAAGAATATACCACCACTACGCACCACCTAGTCATTTTATTTCCTTCTTCTTCGTCATAAATATTTAATAGCTGCCGATTTTAATAAGTTTGCTCTTTTAACTTCAATTTTGTTTTCTAAAGCGAAGGAAAAACCATAATTTGTTTTTATGTTAAACAAGGTATAAAAACAAGTCATCCATGAAATACATTCCAGTCTATGCTTTCCTCAATAAATTTATATACATTTATGTGCTACTACTGTACTGTGCAGTATATTCGCTTTCGAAATGCTCCAAATGTAAAGTATGTAATCGAATTGCACTGCAAGTTACTTTTTTTGTAAATTTTAATGCTCGATAGTTGTTTGATAGATTTCAAAGTTAACTCAACTAAAATTTGCTAATAAACTCTTTTAATTCTAGAGCACTGTATAACTATTACAAGTTCTAAAAATACACTGCTTCAAATATTCTAAACAATTAGGCAAGTGTATCATTAGCTCATCCGTCCAGAAACAGATAACCTGAAAACAAGCCACTTATATTATTTCAGGTACACCACAGACAGCAACACTAACATGAATGTTACATATTTACAACAAATAGATATAGGAAAAATAATGTTTTGATGCTAGACTAACATAAAAACTCATCAAAAAATCCTTTATTCAAAGATTTTTTTTGAAATATTATTCTAAAAATTAATTTTACATACCTACCTATCTAAATTCAATTTCATCAGTTTAATGCACCTTTTTGTAAATTTAAGGGCGAATTTCATGAGCGTGTGCACTAGTTTCATACATTATCGCTAGAAGAGATAATCACTACAAGAATTAAATCTAGCGATAATTAGCAGTTATGAAAGTGGTCTTACAGTGCCGCTTCACTTAATCAAAATATTACATATTAGCCTCGTGATTGGGACTAAAGATAGCGTTTATCATCGTTGATTATTTCAGAGCTTTTACATTTTAGGCATGTTTAACATGCCTGCAAGTTACAAAATAATTAAGATCATCGCACCGCACCGCACCGCTAGCGAAGGCAACAATGAAAAGGCGCGTGGCCTGCACTATAGTTCACATTAGCAACAATGACCGCCGTGCAATATGTGATATGACTTATAATTATACCGGGAATAAGTATTCTACTCACTGCTCTCATGTCACATAATAGTGGTTTCATATTCAAAATTAAATATAAAGTTAACTTCATTGAAAATTGCAAAAAAGGGATGATGATCTAGTATGAAATATATCTGGTCATCTGACAATTCTATAAAATTTTGAAAAATAAAAATACGCATACATTGTATTCTCATTTTTATGATGGATGAAACAGAGAACATCAATTTCTCACAATAATTTGTATTAATAATTGAATAATAATTTGAGATAATTCACAATTTCTTTTTTAAGTGCATATTCTATCAAACAGTATTGAAATCGAGAGTCAAGCGAGCGTAAGAAAGAAAGCTTATGTGAACGAACACATATACATATTTCTTTCTTGTTTTTATCATCTCTGCCCACACAATCAGTGAACATTGTATTTTAACGAATATAGTTAATCATAATTATTGTTATTACGTTACACCTGCCATAATAATAAGCGGTCAAATTAAAAGTTTGTTGAAAGTATTAAAATGTTTGAAATACTTTTTTTTACATCAAACAAAAATTTATAAACAGTACCGACGACGATGTGTGATATACTGTTTATGATTCACACACAAATGTAAAAAGTAGGTATACACGTGAGTGATATCGTTAAGTATTTACAGTGCAGTGGTCATTTCCAATTGAGTAGGTTTCAAAACTTTAATCTCGATTAAAAGTTTGTACGTGTTTATTACCAAGCAATATGGCAAAGGCAAAAGATTACTTACATATTTGACGCTTTTTTTGGGGAGGATGATGGCTAAAAACACCTTTAAAATAATTTTGTTTTATTCTTCTGAACATGAAATAAAATACATGATCAAGCGAGCGATATAGTATTTTGAGCATGTTTTTGAAGCCATAATAAACTACATTTTTTTGGAAAGTAATTTGTTTAAAAGGATAGTCAGTCAATAAACTTATATTTTCTGTTGCAATAACAACCATATTTCAAGTAAAAACTTTAAATGCATACCTACTTATATTTTAAATAGGTAAATCAACTCTAATAAGTTTGCATAGTGTTTAAAATTTGCAAAGATAAAAAAGGTAGCGTTACAAGGCGTAATCTTGAAACCGAAAAGGGCTATTATTGTGTCACTTTAACTGTGAAAAAGCAGCAAAAAAATAAAACTTAAATTACTGTAATTATCTTTATTCAATATGCTGCGAATTTGTACTTGCTATGTGGCAAAAATGTAATGTGTAGCATATTCATTTGAATGTCTGTGCATTTTTTGGAAATATTATGGTTTTTCCTTGTTCCGGCTATAAAATAAAAAGTGAAAATGTGAACTGCTATCTTAAACACCATTTTAACGGCTTGTTTTTGCATAATTACTAAGGAGTAAACTGACGTTAAATGATTATTTTTTTTCAATTTGTTCCTTCCGTCTTCCTTAATATTATTTGTAAAGTAGATTTAAAAATTATATGATGTGACGGAAGTAAAAATTGCACAAACGTGCAAACTAAACATGTATATTTTCGCGAAATCAATTATCTGCCTCGTTTAAAAGTAAAATGGACTTGTCTTATGGCATGACTAAGAACCGAAAATATTCTTAATGATTCATTTTATTCTCGTTAACACTCTGTCAAAATTAATACAAAGGGATTTGCCAATTTATTCCTAAATTTCGAACAATGATTTTCATTATCATCTCATCTGACTACTTTCCCTTTCAATAAATGTCATTTCTACTAGCCATCTTATAAGTATAACAATTGTTTAATTTTCCCTCACAGTTTTTCATGCTGTTTTTTCCATTTAATATTTGTGTAGAATGAAGTTGGTTTAAAAAAAGCGATGAATAGAAGAAATGTTGCGTACTCACGCAAGTTGATTAAAAAAAGGGTGCAAAAAATAATGAGATTCTTTCAAAATGATTATTATTTGGTGAAGATATACAACCAAAAAAAATTAAGCTGTTGGTTGGTAAGATATCTCACCTTCAAATCCGATTGTTTAGTAAATAGGAAGCTCCAAAACAATGCAAAAAGCTGTTTTCTGTTGAGTAAAGTGTTTTCTTTAGACTTTATCGTAAATGCAACAACACTTGCCATTTAATTCTCTGTTTACCAAAATAAAAAGCTGATTACTGATTACGTACTTTGAAGAATACCATTCATTTGTAAAAAAATAGGTAGAAAATACAGTGATATTCAAACAGATAAAATCAGTTTTGAAAGCGAATTTTGAAGATTCATAAATGAGAGCAAAATTTGAATTTATTCTTTTTATTTGTTCAAATTATAGTTATTTTATTGTTTTTAGTAATTAACTTCGATAAATACCTAAATAATGTCTAGTAATTAAGCTATTTAGTAAATATAAAGGGAAAGCAAAAAAGGATGAAACTTGAAGATGAAAAATATAGCCACGCCACCTTATTTGTATGGTAATATATTGGCAAATGAATGAAAGTTTCCTGCTTCGGTTTTTATTGCACCAGACTCCCTACTTCTTTTACTTGGTTTCCTAATAAGGGCATAGGGAGCATATTAAAAAATTATATTAACTTTTATAAAAACCGTTTAATATTTAACATTAAAAACTATTGTGACAACGTTTTATAATGACCAATAATGTGTAATGAGGTTTATCGACAGTTTAAATTCAAACATAATTCGACATGTCCTAAATCAATCTGACGAACTTTCTATGTAATATCAAAAGTTTAAATTACACATATCAAATTTTCTCATGTGTATGCAAATTTGATAATTTCACAGAGGTGTAGGAATGTAGAAAGTATTGCTTTTGCGAATCAAGTGTGATAACCGTCCAGGCATGAGCCACCCTAAGCTTCCATGAACTACTACGGTCAATATTACAGACATGCGGATGAAGTAATCTCAGTCTCAAAATTTCTATTTTGACGAAATACAACCCTAGTTCATGTAAGTTCATTGTATTGAATCGGATGCACTTTCTTCATGTAAGTCATGCTTGGATAATGTCTCATGTCTTTAAAAATAATTATATAGCTTATCAGACAACTTGACAATTTATAAAATAGGCATACAAGGGAGTAGACTAGGACTAAGGTGAGAAATACGCAATAGCAGCAGTCAATACGCTCAATAGTCACAGGGCGCTCACTTCCTGGGCCATTTTTTTGGCGGATCTTATCGGTGCTCTCTTCACATTCCACATCTTTCAAACTCATTTTTGTACAGCATCAAAATATCTTCCCCATCTTTATATAATACTGTGATAATAATAACAATGGTTACAGTGATTTTATCGTTTGTGGCAGATTTTTCACTTGCCACACTTATTTAGCCACGCATAGATGGTAATGTAGGTAGCAAGTGGTCATTACCATCGTAATGGTCTTGCCAATATAATGGGCAAAGCACATATCTACTACTAAATTTATTATCTCAATAAGGACCTCTCATCATTGTTTTTTTCTACCATGGCACCACATGATTCAATCCCATCCCCTCTTCTTTAATATGTTTTAAAGAATCTTCTCTACAAAATTCAATTCCATCACTACTGCTCTCATTGGACTGCATCCAAAACTTTATCGTTTATTGTTTCGAACTTAAGTGTAGTTCAAATATTAACTCCCCCAGTTTACAAATTAGAATGACCACACCATCATCAATTCCTCCCATTCATTTTTGAGTCTACCTCTTTGGTGCAAAGTTTTCCCTATCTTAAAACTGTTAAGTCAAAAAAAAATATTTAAAAACTTAATTGCATCCACCGCACATTTTCGTAGTGGGCTTTAGCTTTAACGGTTGAACAATGAATAGTCAAATACCAATAGCCAATATAACTGTCCATGTCCATGTTCGCTACATGTATTAAAGTCATTAAAGAAATTTGACAAATCATTGAACTCTAAATCTAAACATCTGCATTTAAATTAAATAAGGATGTGAATGTATTTTCATTTGTGGTATTAGAATTGTTTTTTGGGGTAATAAGAGACCAAAAATTCTCTTTGTCTTTACACTTTTTCTTTTATTACTTGAAAATTAAATTTGCTTTTAAGTATACGTTAGCCAAGTTGCGTATGCAAATTAACTGCTTTACTACTCAACATAAAAGTCCCTTTTCATTTTCATTGCAACAGGTTAACACACTACTTAAAACTTAATTTTTCTCAAAAATAAAAAATTATCCCTTTCCGTGCATGTTAGTCATCTAGTATAACACAAAAATAATAACTCCAAAGTACATTTACACTACACGGTTGACAATGACAATGATTTTGATTATGTTTATACAGTTAACTGTCATTTTTGAACAATTTTTCCCCCCTTCAAAGCTTTAAATCCTTTTTCAAGGTCCCCTACATTTTTTTATGCATTTATAAAACGGAATATTACATGGCAGACAGGGATGCGGATGATAATATCCTGCAAACCAGTAGAACATACACATCATCTTTACGAAGTACACAGCATTGACAGCACTTAGCCAAAAAATGATAAGGATACAAGATAGCGCCAGTGCCACCATTTTTTTGTAACATTCTTTTACAATCATTCTGAGAGCGCACATCGCAGCGGTGGTGGTGACAAAATATATTAAGCATATTCATAAAGAAAAAAACGTTCATGTTCGCTCGCATCATCATCATCATCGTCGTCGTTTTCGGTGTTTTTACCTTGAATCTGTCTCAACTCTTCAAGTCATCTCATCTCAACGCCCTACATTACCAAATGATGCCGAACGATGAATAAAGCAGTGAGAGAGTGTACACAAACACAACAACAAGCAAAACAACGAAGGAGGGAGGGAGGAAGAGAGAAAAGAATGCACATTTGCAAGACAATCATCCGAAAGTAAGAAAATGCATTTTTTAAATGATGACAATGCTGACCCAAATGTCGCATTAAAGAAATACGTACCAAGAACTAAAAAACCCTCCCCGGCCATTGCCATCGTCATAATTGTCATCATATAAAGTGAACTAGCTCGTTCATTAAACTACATATTTTCTCTTATGATTCACCATCAACACTTATAACCATACATGTATCGCATCTCTCTCCCTCACATATTTTTGTTAATTCACCTGCAGCAATATAGTTAAATTGACAACTCATGCAAGCCGCAGAAAATAATAAGATGAGGGGTTTTCAACGAAAACAATGACATTTGAACACAGGAAATTTTTTTTAGAAAAGAGAAAACAAAAAAGGAATACAAAGAAAAATGCATAAAAGCCGGCATTTTAAAACTGACATGCCATTTATTTTTATAAATTGTAAATAATATTACGATATCGATAATGAGATGATCTCGATCAAAAAATTTCTAACAAGACAACGGGTGACATTTTCTTGTGGTTTCCCTATCAGCGCAGCGCAATATGCCTTGAAAGGATAATAAAACCATCGGTTTTAACAATACATGATCGTTATTCAATTATTTTTTAACTGTATATTGCATCGATTTCAAAATAAAAATCGTTTTCCCAAAGTGTCGAAAATGAAAGATGGAGAAAATATATACATACATATATATGAATTGGCAATTAGTTGTGGACGTTAACGATGCGATAAAAAGATGTATATAAAAATGAGTTGAATGATTATTGTGCCTGAAGTATGTGAAAAATAGAGAGAGAGATGATGTGTTCGAGGGAGAGAGTGATTTAACATCGTTGCATTTAATTTTTTTTAGAATTACTAACGATGCACCTCAAAGGCTACAATTATTACCATCTTTACATGAAAACATGTGTTTGTTATTGTTATTAAGTAGATGCGCATGTGCGTGCACACCGTGGCTAGTGATCCTCCTCCTCCTCTCATCATCCTCAGCCTTCAGAATATCAAGTGGAATGAAAGTTCGTAACAAGTCGTAACAAACATAAAAATAATATCGGTTTCTAAATTCTAATACAATTTTCAAAAGAAGAAAAAAATCCACTAACATCCTTATCAAATGCAGATGGTGGTCAACAACAGTTTTTTTTGTTATGCAAGAATAAAATGTGTTTGGAAAAAAATAAATTGTTAAAATCGAAGCGGTCTTTTATAAGTAATTGAACATGTGAAAAACTCTCTCTGACTATTTTTTATGTATGTATTGGCTTTTTATTGATGAAGTATTTGTTGCCTTCAAGGGATCTGCTTAACTGCTGAAGTGAAGGAAAGGGAAAAGTGTTTTAAAAATTAGTACATAATTCTTCTTTTTTTATTAGTACCGCCACACTAGTATATATATTTTTTTATTATGGCGCGTGTGTTACTAAATTTGGTATTAAATTTGCAATTTACAATTTAGATGAGATCATCGACGCCACTAAATGCCGGTGTACCAAGCATATAAATTGTAATCACGCCACGCGACGCCACATATTTATTGACCACAGAAATACACCAATACATAATGTTACATACATGTATGCAATGCATATGCAAAAAATTGTATGAAGGCATGCAAATGAAAATTGTGATTTTTTTACGTGACAGGCAAAAGACCAGGATGTGATTTAATTATTACATTTTCTATGTACACCTGCTTTTCTATTTCACCAATTTGACAATGACTTGATACATATATGACCATCGATCCAATTAACGCCTGCTGTTTATTTTTTTCAGAGGAACGAGCAACTCAAACGCAAAACAGGAGAAGTTTCTCTCTTTGTTACACACCAAATCAAAAATTTCTCCGATGAATATAACAAGTGTTCTGGGTGTGGCGCAACCAAAAAAAACACAAAGAGAATTTTTTTTTTGAATTATTATAATATTTTTTTCTTGTGAAAAGATGAAAATTGTGTAAAAAAATTCAATGCAAAAATGTTTGGTTCATTAGCACTTTTTCAATGAAATGTTGAAGGCGTTAAAAAATCATTTGTGTAGCTGCAAATCAAAATCTCGAGCAATGACTGAGCTTAGCCGCCGCCACGTGTAAAAGTAAATTATATATGTGAAGTAAAATTGTACATGAACAAGCGCAACGGAAGACGAAGAAGAAAAAAAATGATTATGATTGTGAAAGTATTTGTTAAAGTGACCATGCATGCGCAATGATCGCTCAAAAGAATTGCACGCATTATTATCAATTTTCATAATGCGCACTATTTTTAATATTCAATTTCCAATTCGATTCTCACACATTCATGTTTTCTTTGATTAGATCTTGATCAGGTGCATAAAATTCCAAAACAAATGTTGAAATTTTTAAAATTATACCACATACAAAACTGTACATGTTTATGCATGCATATGTTAACCTAGTTTATTTACATACCATAATGCTAAACATATGCAAGTTGTATAATTTATAGTTAACAGTAGTTTTCAACTATTTAACCTTTGACAGTTAATTGTGGAAGCAAAGTCCAAAATAACCCATACATTTCGTGAGTTATTCAAGGGGCGTTTTTACGATTCCCCGAGCTTTCATTTTGAAAAACGGTTTTTCCACCCCTTGCCCTACTCTTACTAATCCAAATACATAAAACAGGCAGGCTAGGTCGTAGTTCTTGAAAAATAGTGACAAATATTATGTTCAACAGTTATCAGGGGACGCAGAGGGAGGTTTTTTTTACATGTCATTGTAATTTTTTTTACCCTGTAACCCTATCACCTACATATATGGATGGGTGAAGTAATTCTTGAGTTGGTTCACTTCATGTTCACACTTTCGATTTTGTACCGAACTGAACCGAACATAACGGAATAACCAACCAATGTACAGGCTTGTAAATATGCTAAATTATTGAAAGTAGCTCAGAAAAAGGGATGTTTTAGTGCTGACATCCGGTACTAAAAGTCTTAACCAATCAAATTTAAAATAATTAAATATTTTCTTGAGCAGAAATCAATAAAATTATGTTTTGACAAGAACTCTGGGTGTCAGGTCATTCGGAACAAGTTAGCGGATCTATTCAAGCAAATCAACTAACAAATTTTATCCATTTGAAACCCAAGTATGACTTCAAACTGCATCTATCTATCTATTTTCATGAACAATTTTTACAAGGCATTAATTACTAACCAAAATTATCGAGTAAAATGAAAGTGAAAAGACTTTATTAAGCATCTTAACATCTTAACTACTTAAGTAATAACATCTTCTCTCCATTCAGTTTACAACTTTATGTTTACTGCATAACCAAACCATACCACGAATCACAAAAATATGTACATAGTTGTATTACAAAAGATCACACTTAATTTCGTGTTTCTTGTAAGTAAATAATACTTGCATTTTTGTGGTTTGGTTGTTTCAAAACACTCAAAAAAGCCTTTTATAATGCCCATAATGACGCTTTAACTTTCCGAGATTAACAAAATATTGTGTATGTTGTAGTAAAAAAAATATATGCTTGCAAATAATCTGCAAAAAAAATTCTACTTGATAAAATTGCAAAGAAGAATGCAGACATTTTCATTTTTATGCTCTCATGTAATTCATTCATCCTTTTGATACTGCATTTTTTGGTTTTCTGGTCAGATAAAGATTTTAATTGAA
Source organism: Entomobrya multifasciata (assembly GCA_034693345.1). NCBI lineage: Eukaryota > Metazoa > Arthropoda > Collembola > Entomobryomorpha > Entomobryidae > Entomobrya > Entomobrya multifasciata. The sequence continues at coordinate 29,196 of JAQFXM010000084.1, read as the reverse complement.
ATCGTTAAGCATAAATTCATACGCTTCTTCGTCATTCGTTCAGCTTTGTTCTTTTGACAGTGAAATTTTCTCCCTAATTATTCCGTGAAGGACTAATGCATATAAAATCATACCACAACATGCTGGTTAACTTGGTCGTGTGGTGGTATAGTGTGGTGATAAACTAATATTTCGCCTATTGAGCATCTAATCACCTTTGCTAATTAATTACACCAAAAAGTAAAAACAATGTAGTTGGTACTTCATCTTCTTCGCATACTTTTTAATTCTGCTTCTGGCAAAAAAATGCCGTAAACTCTGTAAACAATACGCGGCAAATGCTGATGATGATAAACAATTGTAAATTGAAGTTAGTGGCGATAATGTAAAGGGCTCTGCAGTGCGATGCGCAATGATAAAAAAAAACTGTCTGGTAATAAATTAATGCCACGTCCCAAAGTCCCATCCCAATTCCACCTCAATTCAAATGTCCCACTGTTTTTTACATGCTTATTATTGCTTCCCTCCTTCTCAGCAAATCATGTCACCATTTAAAATGTAAATTAACTTGTGCTAGTAATTAAATATTAAAGATCATGGTGCTCATGACGACAAGCAACTGTTTACTTTAACGATGACAGTTTTAACTAAAATGCATTTTTAATTTTTTTTTAGATGAATCCACTTTACTTTTCAATTTTAAATATGTTCCTGCAGTGCAGTGTGAATAATTATAATAAAAATGCTTATTTCTTTTTAATTTACCGTTTTTCCACGAAAGCATATATTTTTACACTAATAATCCAGTGAGTAATCTTAATTATTTATAATAGCCATAAAATTTGGTGGTACCTACCACCCAAAATAATTGTTTTTAAAAACAAAACAAATTATATATTGATATTTTTTATTTTAAATTGTTTATGACCATCTTTTTTGGTCATTTTTGATTATCATTATCAGACGTTTACGTTAAAGGTGTTAAATTATTTATGTTTATTATTTTTCCTTTCATCTTTTTTCTGTTCAAGCCTAGCCAATGCGCAATGTCAATGTTAAAAAACGAAATTCTGTTACAGACGTAGAAAGAGAGACGATACTTTTCAAAAAAGGAAGATTGTTTAATGTAGCAACTGCAGCATGACTGTATCATTAACTGATGAAATAAAGCGTAAGTGGAACAAGAAGAGCAACAAAACGCACAAGCCCAAACCAAAAAAGAAAGAAAATTCTTTTTCGTGAATTTCGTGGATTTAGATGATTCCTTTTCGCAAGATTCGCCTCCACTCGTGCAAACTTACAACTAACAATAAAACGTTTAACAATTTTTTTTTTGGAAAAACTAAAAAAATGCTACAAAAATTTAACTATGTCGTTTGTATAGCCAGTAGCCACCTAAATATGCAAACTACAAGCGAAAAAAAATTAACATAAAAATTGTCCCTTTGGTTGCAATTTGTAATGCATGTAGTTTTTGTGCATATCTACAAGTACACTGCAGACAGTGGTGCCATTAATACATTTACCATGAAAGTGCAAATTAAATGCACCTGTTGTCCCCCCACCACTGCCAACCATGTTATATTACAAACTGCAACAGATGAAATGAAAGGCAGTGAGGAAAAAAACTGATTGTGACGCGAGTTTACAAGGAGGAAGAACAACGGCAATCATCACACCATCCACCATTGCCATAGTACCACCACATCAAACAGAGTCACAACCACGTTTTCTGTCACTTTGTCAATGTCATCCCCAAAAATATATGTACATACTTTACTTAAAGCAGAGTAAACGACATTACTTATATGATACCGGTGGTGTTGGTGGTGGATATGTTTGCATGTTATATGACTTATATTGAAGATGTGTTTTTTAGAAGATTTTTAATGAAAAGCCGTCATGGATCGTGAGAAAATGTGCATCGGACTTTTAGTACAGTCAGTTAGACTAAAGATAAAATTACAGTCGCAGTCTCTGTGTGTGCCCGAGAGTTGGATGGTTGGAGAAAAAAGGTGAATTAAATGTTTTATAATGCTTTTCTAAGGGAATTGCAAATTATTTGAATATGATATGATAAGAAATTTCACTTTCTTTCAGCTTAAATGAATTTCTTTTAAAAATATAATGTAATGGTTAAATGGTAAGACGAGATCAATTGAGATGATGATGATGAAATGATTTGATATGGTGAGTAAATTTGATGTAGAAATTAGTCCGGAAATTGGCTGTGAAATTTTTTATGTAGTAATCAGTCTTTTTAACTGACAAGGCAACATTCCTTTCAGTGATGATGATAAATATATAATATGTGGATTTGTATAGGATGGAGGTGTTTTTATGTTGTGCAAGTGAAGTTACGTACCGGATAAGTTATGCATGAGTTGCCATTTTTTCAGGGAAATTTCTTTCATGTATTTTATAAATTCTTAGTTGACAGATGAACGAAGTTTGAATTCGTTAACACTATTTTCTAGTTTTCTAAATCTAGATTTTTAACGCGAAATGAATGAGACAAGAAATTCTAAAGACTAAACTGAAATAAATTGAGTGAAATATATTGTGAAATTATATGCAATCAACAATTAAATGCCGCAGTACTTATTAAGTACATTTATCACAGTTGGCCATTCATCTATTACGAATTAGTATTTCACCGCATTTAAAAAATCCAAAATGATTAGTTGCACTAAAATTGGCAAATAGCTAGCTGCTCTGAAAGATATGTGATAATTTGAAAGGATAAATACAGAAGAAAACTAATTTCTCTGTGTCTGTGTTATCATTCGTTCTACACTTGAAAGACATTTAATTGCATTTTTTGCATGCATGATTATCTTGTAACGTATAACAGAACAATGGACAGGGTAAGCCAGCCATTTTTGTATCTCGTTAATTGAGTGACAAACTGATTGGAGAAAAAGAGTTTAAAAAATAGCCATTTATCATGTCATAAATTTCCAACTTTCATAAACGTTAACTTCAAATTTATCGACATGGACTTCCCTCTGTTGTCATGTCATTAAATCAAAATATTTCAAATGAAATGCACTTCAACAAAACTGCAACTTAAGTAAATTGCTGAGGTTTTTGCAAATGTAGCATTTTCCCGTCGCGTTGCGATTGCAATCGCAAAAAAATGCATTTCATGCTGACCACAGCTTTGTTCCGCCGCACATTCAACATTGACATAACGTTACATAAGTGTACACTGCACCATGTGATATGTGACCGTCGACGTTGAACGTCAATTCTTAACATTCTCAATTCTCAACTTTTCACTTTTTGTTTATTAAACAAGTAGAGCATAGATTAGTTGTATTTTGTATTTTTGTAAAATATTTCCGCACATCTCAACGCAACACAGCTGAAGACCAATAATCAAAACAGAGAGAGATGTCTGTCAAGTCATCAGTTGAAATTGCGGCGGCGGCGGCAGTTCAGTTTCAATTACGTAGCTTTGTTGTTGTTTTTTAATTTCTAGTGATTTTTGGAAACTACAACTGCAGAATAGTTAATTAGTTAATTTACAGCCTTGGGATATCTTCGGTGAACGAAAATCTTCATTTCTTCGACATGGGCGGTATAAATTGTAAAGTGTAAACAAACATGGATTTGTTAACAAAGTAATTTATAACTTTTGACATAATCTATCAAACTACAAATCTGTTGTTTTAAATAGGAGCACTGTTGCAGTGTGTGACGGTGTTGAACTAACGGACACCCCCGATATTTAACAACACAAACAATTGTGGAGAGAAGATTTGTGGAGAGGTTTGGAAAAACCGAGAGGGATTTTGGATCAAGACATTAGTCATCTGACAAAAGAGAAAAACAGAGATATTTACATCAGGTGGAACTATTGGATCTATTGTAAATGTAAATAGAGCTATTTAATCACAATTATAACTTTTAATAAAGTTTTATATATAATTTCACAGTTTTTAAAAAACAAATCACTGAAAAGTGAAAAAATATATACTTTGTGACGTTGTTTCCTTATTTTGTCCATTTTCCTTCACAGATATTCCTTGACTTCAACTTAGTTTACAACAAACAACGTAACGACAACAACAAATTCTGGAACCTGAGTGAGAAGAAGAGGAAACGAAGCTGGCGGCTGTTCTCCGTTTATATTTAATATAATTCAACTTTACAATCCCTCTACACAACAAGAAATTCATCATTTTAAAAATCCCATCAAAAAAGGTAAATAATTCCATATTAAATTGTTTAGATAAATTTTTGCAAGTATGAAAAAAGAGAAGAGAAAAAAGAAAATGACAACCCATCCATGTTGGAAGATTATGCACACTTTTGACTGAAGATGTCTTTTCCATTTTTTTACTTCACATTCCAGAATCCATGATTCGGATCGAAAACCATAACATGTCAAGAAAGAACAAATATGTGAGAAAAAATATTATCTTTAACCAAAAATCTTTTTTTTGTGGATTTTGTTTTGTGGAGAATTTTTGGCTGAATATACGACAAAAACTATATATTAATTACCGTAAATTTATGATTATATTATAAATATAGATCTTCCCAACATAACTGCTACACACAAAAATAACAGGAAGCATTGTTTGATGATAAAAAAGAGAAGCAGAGAGAAAAGAAAACTGGTTTGTACTTACCTCATGGATTATTTTACAACCTTTAACTGGACCAATTTGTGAAAAGAGGACGACCAGGAACTCTTCAGTCATTTGGGCGTCCAAATTGCCCACGTACAGCGTTCTCGGCTGAGTTTCATCGCCGATTTGAATCGCATCTGGAATCTACAAAAAACAAAATCAACAACAAACCAATCAAAACAAAAAATAAATGCACAGTTTCAACTTCAACCCAATTATCTCAACAATATCAATAGTTAAATGATTCCTTGTCAACTGTCATCAGGATTTGGACATCGTAAAAACTGAAAACATTTTTGGAATCAATTCCATTTTTCCACTTGGTATTAAATAATATTTATTCTTTTTTATTCTCTCAATCTGTCAACAATTTTTGCTTGTTTTTAAGCCTATAAAATAGCTTTTGGACATTCAGAATAATAAGAAAATGTACTACTCTTCACGACCTTTCCAGATTTGAGGTCAATTTACTTACCGAATTATCGCTGTCCATGTCAAAGCCTATGTCAAAGCAAAAAAGGGGAATAGTTTGCTAAGGCACTTGAGACGGGCAGCCGGGAAACACTACAACAGTTGACTTTTGGCTCTCCGACATTGATCGTCATCATTCTCTCTATTTCTCTCTTGTCTCACATTCAATACCAGGCGTGTTGATTTACAGTATGCGGTCCACCTTTCCCCCTTCTCCACATGAGCTATGTGGCGCTGCTCCGTTCACCAAAAAAACTTTTTACACTGGTTCGTCTTTGAATGTTCAAAAAAATATGTACCTATCAAACTTCTTCCGCAGCGGTCTTATGTTAAAGTTATGAAGCAGCTGCACTTATTATGTCACGGCTCCAAATAATACTAAAACCCCAGAAAAAAAACACAAAGAAACCATATGAGACTCCTGACCGAGGTTTTTCCCTTTTTTCCAGCAAGCCAGTTTGTCATAAGAATATATTTATGAAAGAATTTTTTTCAGTGATTTTGCTTTGAATTTTTTATGTAAATGAATTTGATTCCATTAATTGTTTAAGTTAAATTCATATCAGATCTTTTATTGTCACAACACATAGATATAATTATTGTACATGGTCCATTTATTTAAGTCACACCAGAAACTTGTCATGGACAATCCTTTTTGTAATATCAGTAAATCAGCATTTTTAAAAATTATTCTAAAAATTATAATACATTGACTAATTTATAGCCTTATATATTTATAATTGGTACATTTTTTACAATTCTTTTTTTATACAAGTTGAAAGCATTTAAAACGTAAATGTGTAGAATATTATAACGGTGATATTTTAATGTACAATATTACATGTGTACTTACATTGTTATGATTTTTTTGTATTTTAGCTCAGATTCGTTTATCATTTGAATTAAATTTTGAAGGAGTTGAAAACTAAGTTATTATCAAATCGTATATGAATAGTTGTAAAAAGTACTGTGTAAATTAATAGCTGTAATATTCATTATGAAATAATAATGATTCTCGTGTTTTAATATTGTCACAAAAAAAAACGTGCAACAGTAAGAATTACTAAATAAAAGTTTATTGTTTGTGCATTGACATTTTTTGTATTTTAAGTAATAATAATATAATATTCTTTGTTTCTAAAATAAATATTTTAAGAAGATGAAAATGACTTGATAAATTCAGGATCAAACATAACTCCAGTTGCTGAATTTTCTGGACTATCTGGTGGGGTTACAATATCTTCAAGAGGACGCACTCCTTCAAGTTCAAAATACTCCTGTGAATGATAAATACACAAATAAATATTACACATTTTCATCAAGGTTTAGAAACTATTTGTAAAATACGGTTTTAAATGTTCCATTTAATTAACATACTTTTCCTGAAACAAGGTTCAAGATTTTTCCCATATCTTCTACGAGATCAGCGAAAGATGGTCTGCATTCAGGTTTCTCAAACCAACAGTCTCTCATGATTATGTACCTAAAAATTATAAGGAGACCATTTATCATTCATCATAAATTTCGTAAACATTACATATTTAATAATTTGGTTTAAAAAAAATTATTACGTACAATTCGCTTGGACAATTTGGTGGCTGTTCCATTCTCTTACCAGCCTTTAAAAATTCTAGCAACTTTGAAACATCAAGCATTGCCGGATAGGGAGTTCCTCCCAAAGTGACAATCTCCCATAACAATATCCCGTAAGACCATCTAAAACCATAAGCATTGATTTCCATCACATCAGTAAATATAGCATATTTAAAAGCAGAATTAAAATATTCATTAAAATTTTCATAACTTACACATCAGAGTTGCTGGTGTAAACCCTGTAGAATAGAGTCTCTGGAGCCATCCATTTAACAGGCACTCGACCATCACTCTTCTTTCTGTAGTAATCGTTTGCAAACCGGGTCATACCAAAGTCTGCAATTTTGACTACTTTGTTAGTAGAGACTAGCACATTCCTAGCTGCCAAATCCCGATGGACGTATTTCCGCTGCGCCAGGTACTCCATGCCCCTCGCCACTTGGTAAGCGAAACTCATCAAATCTCGGAAGCACACTGGCTCATTGTCTGCAATGGGCGCTGGTGTTATCATTGGGTCAAATGATATGATATGATGGCCTGAGTTAGGTGGAGAAATCATTGGATCAAAAGGTGCTCCTCCTGGCTTGTTAGGCGTTTCGTACAAGAAATGATGTCTGTTACTTCTGAGGTAATCTCGTAGATTGCCATTCTCTGCGAATTCCATGATAACCAAAAGCTCTCCTCCTTTTGTGCAGCAGCCCAGTAGATTAATTATGTTCACGTGCTTTCCAAGTTCTTTCATCGTTTCCATTTCGGACATTAAATCGATGAGCTCCGTGTCTGTGTGATTTTCTGAAGAAGAAAAAAAAATCAAAAAATTAAATTGACATTTTTCGCCTTCAGTTTAGCTGCAAAACTAAAATTACAAGTTTACATTAAAAATAGATACATACTTTTTAGTGCCTTTACTGCCACTGTTGTGATGACGTCTTTCTCCGTGATGCCGTCTGCACTGGCCAACTTGACCTCACCAAATGCTCCCTCGCCCAGTTTCGCCCCAAGTTTAAGTTTATCTCTGGAAAATTCCCAGTGCGGGTCAATAGGAAGCTCATACTCTTGACCTCCTTTGTAAACCGATGGTACTGTTTTGATGTTGATATCGGGGACCACTATAATGCCTTCATCATTATCTTGCATGGGCTGCTTCTCAATTGTGACCACTTTGGTGTAACCATTTGCCAACTTTAACTTGTCAAATTTGCGCCTACAAAACACATAAATTCAACAAAAGCATATTTTAGCAATGAATTGATTTTCTTTAAAAAATAATATATTTAAATAACAATTAGTAATGATTTGTCTTATGATTTCAACGTACTTGTTCATCATTCTACCCAGGTAGCAAATCAAAGCCATAAAAATAATCATGAATGCACCAACAGTGGGCGTCATAATATAAAGAAACGATGGTGTACTGTCAGCGTCAGTGGGATAGACAGTTAGAACATCCTCCAGCACATCCACATAAATATCTTTTTCAGATCTTCCAATGGAATTGATAGCAATACACTTGTACATGCCAGCGTCGTCAAAAGTAACATTTTCCAAGATTAGCTCATGACTGTCCAAATCGTCTGGATGGACACCGGAAACACGAGACTGTAGAAATGAAAATAACTTTTTAATTGCCTAGTCACCACGTAAATTATCAATACATCAAAAATCAAAACTAAATGACAAGAGTAAAACTAATCAACTAACTAAATGTATAGGGGTACATAGTCTAGTCTACTATTTTTAAGAAAACGGAATTAAATTTTTTTAGTCAGTGGATATTATGCTATAATTATAATGTTGAGCTTGGAGCAGAAAATTTTTGATATGTTAATTGTGATTATCGTTGGAAAAGATTTTTAACAGCAGAATATTTTTTTTTGGGCAGCAGGCAGGCACTCTCTTCTTCACACGCCATCATCATCATCACAGCACAGCACAGCACAGCACAGCAAACGGCAATTAGCAGAAGTTACTTCATTTTTTTTGGAATTGTCTCATTGATTACCTGAATCGGTGTTTTTGTACCACTTTCGTCCATTTTGATCCATTCTAAAAAGTACTCTGCAGCACTGAGAACTTTTACTGAGAGGGTGAGCGTTTGACCCACAAATATTTTTGTAGCATTTAAAGGTGACTCCGTAAATATTGGTGGGGCGTGTGATACGACTATACAAAAAGGTTGCAAATCATATTTCTTTTTTACTTCTTTTTTTCATGTCAGAGCTACAGTTTTGAAAAAGCGCGTGCGTCAGTCTCAAAAATAAAGCGGTTGTGTTATTTTTTTGTTTAAACTACATAATATTTTGTCAGTAATTTGTTTTTCAAGTCGTGCAAAAATTTTAAGCTCATTTTGTTATCATCAAGTAGGCTATGTATTTATTTTGGATTTGTATGCTTTTTCGTCATCTTAAAATAACCATGTTTCCTAAATATTTTATTATCCTACCGACGACGACCGACCCTAACCATAAATGGATTTTTATGCTTTTTTTTTAGTTTCAAATGCTAAATATGATGCAGATTTCCGGTGGAGCGAAGTCTTGTCTTTTTACCTGTACTTCAACTACTTCATTTTCACCGTCATCCTTCAGAAACGCGATACCATATGAGGATCCTTTCGTCTCTTCTATCACGTCACACCTCAAGGTGAGGTTGTCACCGACCAGTAAACTTTTGTTTGAATTGAAATCTGTTATTATTGGCACGGAGGCAACACGGTCTGCAAAAAATTAGATTAATGGGGTGTTGATGACATAAAAATGCCAGAACGTTTTTTAAAATACTGTCATGACATCACTAAATATCCGCCGCGGTCCCATAAAAGTATAGTAGGAAGAAAAACCAACGTCCATACATTTATTTTAACGACAAGAAAGGGGAAAAAATTACAGGGGCCAATTCCAAACATGAAGGTGTTATACCACCACCACCACCGAAAAATATATTTATGATACATAAAATACATAAAATTGAATATATACAGGTTTAACGAAAGTACAAATCATTTTTTTCTATTTCACGTTTAAAGAAGACCAACGACCAAAACTGTCAATGTCAATAAATAGGAAGATGCAGATGAGTGTCTTAAACGTTCTATTCCATTACCGTTCTTAATTAAGTTTAAATAGACAGGCTTAGATGAACGTAGAGATTGCATCGATATCAGATCAGACGCAGAAAAAATTAACATGCATATATATATTATTTATGACGAGACGAACCTTTTAAAGTTTTCTAACCCCGATGACCATTTTTTCTACTTGTTAGCATATCTATTTTATTGATTAAAGCCATATCATGAAATGACCATGCGTTTGTTACATGCACTAGCTACACAAACCGAAAAAAGCTATAAATGTAAAATTGTAATGGTGCATATTTGATTTGAATTTGAGTAAAAACTAGATTAGTGACCACCCGTATACAAAAAAAATGAGTTAAATTCAAGCAGGAAGCAGTTCAAAAATTATCAATCATATTAAAATCAATTTTTTTTTCTTCTTTTTGTTTGAATGTCTTGTTCTGCTTACGTGTAACAATGAACCGGATATCATAGGAGAGCTTTTGGACGCCATTGTTTATCTCACATGAGTACTTGCCCTCATCAAACTTACTTACATCTTTGAGAACCAAAGAGTTTCTATTGATTTTATGCTGGTAGCCTGTTGTTCGAAAAGGCTTTCCGTCTTTCAACCACTTCACCTCTGGGTCTGGTTTACCTTTATTTGGGGTTTAATCAAATTATAAAATATATTTAAATTTACAACTTTGTACTACGCACAAAATTCAAAGAAAATCAAATCAAATCTTGATAATGGTCATTTTTTAATTTTTTTATCAACAAACCTCTTGGATTACAATTAAGAGTAGCCGTAGTTCCAGCAGAGCGAACGAGATAATGCGTCATTTTCTTTTTATTATCATTCAAATCAAAGCAAAGATAAGAGTCCTCATCCGTTGTCGTCGTCGTGGTCACTGTTCCGTTGTTATCATATCTGTGTTCAATATCTTTATCATTATCCCGAACATCATTCTCACCATCCCCAAAATTTTCCTCAGTAGACGGCTTTTCTAGTACTGCTTGCACAGCAATTGGGTTATAAGAGCATCCAAGTTGCCTATCTTGAATTTCTTCCTCGTCATCTTCGCTGTACCACGCCGGAGTAGATGAAGAATAATCCCCACCAGCGCCACCACCACCGCCATTACCATTAACCAGCCTTCCATGGGACATCCTCTTTAATGTCTTGATTTTTACACTTCTGTGAAATCTCAGAGTGTCATTGGGAGCATACACTATGCATTCGTAAAGTCCATCATCTTGCTTCTTCAGTTTATTTAGATTTAGCCTAGATTTTTAGTAAAAGCAAATTTAGTAAAACTATTTGTTACCCTTAAAAATCCATATCTACTTAAACATTTCATTTCAAAAAAATCTTACATAAGCCTCGAAAAAACGTAACGGGGAAAGACCTCCGAGTCCATTGTTTTCCCATCTTTAACCCATTTCGTTCTATCAGAGTCTTGTGCTTCCACAGGCGACATGCAGACAACTTTCAAGTCGCTCCCTCGACTAACTGTTGCGCTTGCATTTTCATCCTTGAAAAGTTCTGTTAAAAAATTAAAATATTATTTTTATTTTTAATAACTTTACTTTTTTTGTGCAAGCAATGTGGCCTTTGGCCTTGTATGCTTCATGGTACATTTTCATTTCATTATTTTTACCACGGGGATAAACGCAAATGTGCTACTACTTTCTTTAAACAAACAAAGACATTATTTTCAAGTAGATGGAACAGGTCTAAATGAAAAAAAAATCAATAGCATAATATGTCAGTTCAGTTCAGTCAAAGTGGTGGACATGAAGCAGTTGAAAAATACTAAAATCCCTGTATAATATGCATGTATATATTTTTTTCTTCTAATTTTGAATCTGTTCATACTTTTACTAATGCACTGCTTTAGTGGTGGTGTTGATGACATGATGATCCTTTTTTTTGCCCTTTACACCAAAAGATTTTATTACAAGGGCCCCTCTTTCTAAAAGCTTAAAACCAGTAAATATGCAAGCAAGCATGGGATTTTATGGAGACTGGAAGCATTTGTATATTTGAAATTAAAACAAAGGACTCCATTGATTACACAAACAGAAAACAGTGAAAATTGAACTTTTTAGAATTTTCCATCACATTCTCTACCATATAGCCAAGCCATACACACTCTCAAAGTCAGCCAGTTTTCTTTTAAACTGACATAATAAACCCAGAGAAGATCCCAAAAATGAGTGTGTTCTTGACTTAATACATTAACATCTTGAAAACTAACTCTCTGCTATATTATTTTTTTTGTCCAAAACATTTATCCCTCTTTTACGCCTGTTAATAATCCTGATCAACTCCACCACTCCACGACGGACTTAACTTTGACTTATGCTTCCTTCCATGTCAAGTAAAATTAAGCCAAACAAAAAAAAAGAAGTAAAGTACCAAAAAAAGTACACGCATGCTTCATCATTACCACCATCATGGCCATCTTTTCTCCTTACCTCATAGCAACATGTTCATTTTCAATATTATTTCTTAGTTTTAATGCAAACTCCCACATCTTCTCTCTGGCCTTCATTTAGTCAGTAGTATTATTTGAGTGATCCTTTATTTTTTGGGCCTTAGCTACACGCTACACACTTTACTTGACAAGCTTTACTCTCTTCTTGTAATATGCCATTGCCTTCGTGTATAATTTGGAGGGTTTTTAGCCAGTAGTATTTTCAACCCATTTTGAAATATGAACCCTCCGTCGTTTTTTTTTCATCCAAAAACATGCATACATGTCATACCATACCAGTGCAGTGTACTGGTACAGTTGATGATAGAGATGCTTCTTTGCAGAAGGAGTGGCAGTAAAAACTGAAGAAAAAAACTACGCTTGTAGTACGCTTCCCACAACAGCCCATTTTCAGTAGTAATAAATGCCGCCTTAAATTTTTACTACGTTAAAAAATAGTAAGCTTGTCACGAACTTAAACGCGGAAAAGTATCCTCCCTTTCTCAACAGCCTTTTATTATCACAAATTTTCATAACTTGTGTACATTTTTTTCAATACTTATAGTTAAGCGTATATTATGTATGATTGCATGCGATGCCTGCCTCTCTGACTACGACTCCTTATTTTTCTGTTATGATATTTCACCCTTAATATTTCTCCTCTTCTTCCACACAACCAATTTCAACCTTTTACAAAAAATGATAATAACAACAAGTCATGTCATGTCAAACGCACAAAGCTATAAATGTTATTGAACATTTTTAATGATTTCTTGATTTTTTTCATACAGTAGTAGTGGTCCTAACTTTTAAAAAACATGAGCAAATGTGAAATGATATATTTTACTTTAGTGACCAGGGCCAAAGCCAGGCCGCTCCGTTGCTACTACCTCTCACACTCACACTCACACTCACACTACATCATTTACACCACACATGTTTTACTTTTTTTCCCTGTTCATTTGAAAATCCAAACAGTCATAACATAAAGAAATAAAATATATGAAGAGGAGGAGATGTAAAAACCGTAAAAGTCTCTGGTAGCAATGCCTTTATGATATCATCACGTAATTATATCAATACCACCCCTTTTTCATACACATCTTTAAAAACTACTGTGATTTTCATACCAAACTTGAGAGAAAAAAAAACACAAAGTGAATAACAATCTATTATTTCATCATCTTCAAAAACTTTCGAAAAAAAAACTTTTAAAAAACATCGTCACGTTTTAAAGTTTTTACTGTTTTCATAATTATTATTTTTGACAATATATCTCCCATTCAAATAGACATTTGTGGTAAAAATCACAATGGAAAATTAGACTTTTACGTGATAGCTAGTTTGGCATTATTTATTTATGTATGTGTTAAGCATGTGCTGCTAAAACAATTTTTTTACATTTTTTGCAGAGAGTTTTAGAGACGTTCCCCCACTAAAAATATTTTTTTGTACGCAGGGCTAATACCAGAAGCTTATGTTTTTCTTTTATGCAGCTTTTCTTCAAGTTTATTTCTTTTCTTTTTTTATTAAATAATCTCCACAATATTAGGATCTGCACACGGTCCCACACTCCTTTAAAAAATATTATTACCTATTTATGAGCATGCCTCTTTGGTGCTACTACGTTCCCCCTTTTTATCGTCCTTTTTTACTAACAAGCAATAATTGTGTAAATGTATTCTTCTTCATTTTTCCCCAATGAAAAATGAACATGTCAGCAAAGTTTAAGGGAAGAAGGAATATATCATTTTAGTTTTAAACACGGTGAATATTATGTCAAGGAAAAAATATAAATATTCTGAAGAGGAACAAACGAAGAGGAGGAGAGTTTTCACTTGTTCATTTTTTTATAACATATCATTACACAGGATACAGGTAATCAAAGGATGCAAAAATATTTTATAACATGCTTCTCAAGAAATTTCTCTCATTTTCCCCTTAAATTAATCATTAAAATCTTCAGTAAACTCTGCTGATTTAGCTGAGATTTTTTTTCTGTTTGAGATGCATTTTTTTAGTTGGCGCACCGCTGCGTATGAAAATGGATTGGACATGTACACACATTTTACACGGACGTGAACAGAAGGCAAAAAAAGAAAAGAGGATTTCCTCTTTCTTTTCTTTTTTATTTGAATGACATTGCGGTGGCAAGGCATGACTACATAACCGTGTTTCTATTATATAAGCATCACTTAATTTGACAATTTTCTTCACGACAAGATGGTGATGAACATGACGATGATGATGATGACGATGAACCTTTCATTTGAGTATTTTTTATGTGCTCCTTCATCCTTTTTTTACTCTTTAAGCTTTGGAAACATAAGTGTTTCTCTCTCTCTCTCCCATTTTTCTGATTAGTGAAGGAGCGTAAAACGAATGTAAAGAAGGATTTATTTTCTTTCTAAAAAATATATAGTCTCATTCAATAATGTATGCAATACATATTTGTAGTGTGGGATGATGACAAGAAGTATATATAATAGGAATGAAAAAGTAGAAAATGGAAATCCATTTATTACACTTTCGACGTGTTCAAGGAAACGGAGAAGGGAAGTAGCGAAAAAAATAAGTAATGTGAAATTTTTATTTAAAATCACACTTTTTTAAGTTGACATACTTCATATTTCTGTAGAATTATTTAGCATTGTCATTTACTGTCAAATAGTTTCTTGGTAAAACACAGTAGCTCAACGAATTCCGACCTTTGAAAAATCCTCGAAATTTTTTTTTCTCCGTTTTTTTTCTAATAGTGAAACATGAGATGTTCAAGAGTAAGCAATCTCTTGCCATGTGCATATAATAGTATGGAACAGTAGTTTAGTTGGTGGAACATGAGTCATGTTTTCATTTATTTTTTTGAAAAGAAAAAAATGAATAATGGGTTTGCTGCCTGTCTTTGTCCAGAATTTGAATCTGTGCTTGAGTTAAGCTGAGAGAGGTGCCTGGTAAAAAAAAATTGAAAGAAGAGAATTGAAATTGAGCAGGCATTCATGTATCATTCACCACCACCGTCTTTCTTGGCAGTATAGTCAACCATCCGGAATCTTGAATAGATATCATTTGTCAGAAGAACACAAAAGAACAAGAAAATGAAATTTAAGAAGCAATTTAATCAGTAATAAGTAGAAAAGGTATCATACCCTCTTGGAGATTTTTTTTTATGGAAAAAATAGAAAAAATTAAGTGGTGCTTTGTGCACAAAAAATAGAGTATTGTGATTGACTGATGAAAATTTGAGATGTAGTCGATCAATATCGATAAATAGATTGTCCATTACAAAAGTACAATGGCCCCATTAAACTTATACCCGAAACCTGCGTGTGTGTGCAGGCAGTGCGCATTGCATACGCATCTTGTTGATTTGAAGCTGCGTATAATTCAAATGAACAATATTCCGTTTTTTTCAACATGAACACTAAATTTGATAAGCAAATTATACATGTCTCATTTAAAGAAAACATGGGTGATTACACTGTATTTTCATGTATTTAAATTAATCATCCAATTTTAGATTAAGGTAAATGTACAATAAACAGACCGAATAAATGTGCATCACAAAACACATGGAAGGCAAAGAACAACAATTTATTTTTTTCTTCTCTTCATCTTCAGCCTTCTTCCTCCCCAAACAAATTTGGCAAAAATTCAAAAATTCAATTCTGTATGCTACTTTTTTTCTTTCTCAACATTTTATTCCCTAGAAGCAGCAGCTCAACATTTTACAAGAAGAAGGAGAAACTGGAAATGGAAAAAATGAGCAGAGGACCATCATCATCGTAAAACGATCGCCTTTCAAGTTGATCATCATCACCATCATCATCATGATTATTAGTACTACTGCTCTACCATACCATGGCATGCCACGACGACTACATATATACTGGTTGATCATGGTAATCAAGAAAACATCAAAGTAGCCCAACTTCGTAATATGCAAACGAGTTGACTTGTTAAAGTTAAAAGTCATCATTAAAAGGACTCTTTGCTCATTGTCCTCTCTCATCTTCGTCGTCGTCATATCACATCTCTCTCTCTGATGCGCATTTTTACATATTATGTCGTATTTATATTTACGCAAATGTACACACTACTACTACGATGAGCAATGATCAGGCAAAGATTGCATTGGAAAATATATAATTTTTTCCCTTGCTACCGTATTTATTTTACTACTCTGCTAACTAATGTACCTGTGTCGGTCTCTGCCTGTCTTTCATACTTATCTTGTACACTTGTCTTTCTTTTTACACCAGTCAGTCAGCGAAAACAAGTCGGTCAAATAGCAAAAATGATCCCCGAGGAAGTTATCGTTCCGAATAACAAAATATAATGGCTTTATTTTTTTTATTAGTTTGTAAGAATTTTTTTTACGATCTTCCTTTTTTTCAACATTTTGACCAACTTCCAATAAGCTTTAAGTTAACCAGTTACAAATTTTACACCCGTAATTTTTTCTCCTTAATAATTAATAATTAATTATTTTGTATTGAATTTGTACATGCGTATGGAACCACTCAAAAATAACTCTTTTTATGCCCTTTCCTTACTTTTACATGAGAAAACACACAACAAATTAATTTATGCACACGTTGCACGTACGACGTATATTCATTTTACCGTGAAGTTGCCCTTAAATCAGACGACTGTCTATAGCAAACTTACAAAACGCCTTCTGCACTCAGCACTTGAGCAATTCACATTTTATATGAGCATCGTTAAAATCACCATCCTCATCATCAACTTCTCTCGTTTTAATTTTAAATGTAGTCTTTTTTTCATGATTCATTATAAATGATGTGCTTCTTGTGTGTATCATGTAAAAAAAATGAGTGTACAAAGTAGGAGGAGAACTAATCACCACCACCAACAGAAGTAGCATCATTATTTTTTGTTTATGTTATTTTTTTTAAGGTACAAGTACACATTTTTTTCCATGTTATTATTGCCAGTTTAAGAATTTATATGCATGTATTTTTAGCGGCAATGACCGACCCTTTGTCGTACATAAATAACTAGCCTGACTTTATATTACGAAATGAATAAACAAAATCAAATGCCTAAAAAATCTCTGCTAACATTGTTTTAAATTGGTCATTCATTTTGCACAAGGCTCACATACAAAATAACCGCTACTGTTGATTGCTTATCGGAATGTTGAATCGTGATGATGATGACTTGAATTCAGGGTTACATTAGCATATTTTTTTTGAGCTTGTGACAAGTTTGTAAAACCAAGTCTTCTCCTTCTGTTTACTGATGATCAAGATGTAATAATAATTACAGGTAAGGAGAAAAGAAGAAAAAATAATCATGGCAATCAATGATAGAGAATGAAGAATGTAGATTTATTTGTTTTCTAAATTCAGTTCAGTTCAGCAATTTGCTGTATGATTATCAAAGAGAGAGAGAACCCAACAGTTTTTGTTTGCTTAGGCTGCTATGTATGTACTTTGTACGTCTGGTCTGACTATAATTTTGGTATTTTATGTTTGTTTTGCATACTTCTTCAAGCGTTCAGGGTAACATTCCAAAATCAGCAGTGGTCTGGTGGTCAAGTGGTCAGCGAGTGAAAGTCCACAAAGACCCAAATCAGTTGATATTTTGTACACATTAATGCAGTGGATATTTTTATTAGCTGCTATAAACAGTTGGCGCTTGAATGCATAAAACAACACATATCAATAAATTGCGCATGCATGATAATGCGTTTAAGATAAGTTAAATCAATGTTCACGACAAGAGTGACGACTGCTGCGCATGGAGTGAGGAATATAATCATCATGCAAAAAAAGAACATCTCTCTCTCTCTCTGTTCCGTCTCTATTGGCTTGACCATCATCATCTTACCATATACTTATCATTCAACTATCAACTCATTCAAAGTCAAATCAAGAAAAATGGTACGATTTCATTTTTTAATATTAATTTTTTCTTGGTCTTTGGTACACAGTACTACCGTCTCATAGTCTGCAGGCGTTTTAAAATAAATATGTTGATATTGATACTTCATTCCGAAAAAAGATGGGAGGAGAATTTGATGTAACTTGATTGAATTGTAATTTTGTTTGATATTTTTATGTAAGTGACGAGTTGGCTACTGTTTATTACAACTAAACTGGACGGCCCCTTTTTTTATATTACTTGTAATGTTGAAAAATTGTATGGAGGGATCTTGTTACAAAAAAACACATGCTTACAATAAAATAAATGTAGATTATAATATGTATGTGTGTTGATTATAAAAATGTGAATTAATCCTCTTATGTAAATATATTATGCATTGGGGAGGGGACATGGACATAATCATGTAGAGGATCACCCTGTTGATAAGCATTTTCATCTGTGATCTCTGAGACGAGTGAGATGAGATGGCTACGCAAAAGAAGCTGTTGAGACAACTTGGTTTTATTAGAAGCTGCCTTTTTGTATATGTTCTTGTGTAAAAATTATAGTATTATATCTGATATATATGAGATTTGATTGACTTGCCGAACAGTTGTTTTTAGAGTAAGATGAATATTTATGTATTGAGATAATAGTAATAGCGACAATGCTTAAGCATCATAATCACCCATCGCCATCATGAGAACCATAACAATTTAAATAAAGATTATGACAATAAGACTGATTTACTATAGATTTATGATGCAACCAAGAGTAACGGATTTTTTTATGGGATTCTTATATGAAAAAAATGCATATTTTTGTTATCCTTTTTTGGGTTTTTTTATTTTGTTATTTTTTCCTTACCAACTTTGTTTTCCACTGCAGGAGATCCACTGACATTGTCAGGAATAATTGTTGAAGAGGCTATTCCTACCGCTGCTGACGGCATTTTATCAGCCCCGCCAGCAATATCACCTCCTCCCCCTCCATCATCATCTATCTGTTGTTGTAGCTGCAGTGGTGTAACAAGTGATCCATGATTGAGATGGGGAAGCAGCAGTAGCAAACCCACTAAAACAAACTGACAGAGAATTGAGAAGGATCCAACAACTGAAGCATGTGAAGACATGAGGAGAACTAAGAAACTGAATGACTGAAACACTTTTTAAACTGAAAAAAAATTAAAACACACGCAACTTCAAAATAACTGTTGCGGCTTTCTTGATAACTTTCTCGTTGGTTTTTAATTTCACGGAATAAAAAAAGGAAGGAAAAAAAATGTCTCTAAATTTCCTCCTGCATCACATAATATTCTTTCATCCTTGTTTCAACTATCATCAGCATCTTATTTATTGTCAACATTATTATTATCATGACTATTTATATAATGCTCCAAACCAAAAAAAATCAACGGATTAAACAAGAGATTATTTTCCAGGACGGGCACACTTTAAAAAAAAGTCAGAAATAAAGTTGAGAGAACACAAATTATGTGTTTTTCTTGATCTTGACTTGCTGATGATGACGATGGCAATGAAACAGAATACAAAAAAAGTAACAAAGGAGCTCTCTTCCTATTGCTTATTTTATCTTACTCCCCTATCATCATGCTCATTTTACAGAGCACTGCACTACTCTGCAAACCCATCGATTTGGAGCACTCGAGAAGAAAATAGTTTGTAAAAAGATCTATTGTTCTTTTGGAAGGAATAACAGAAGAGATGAGGATGATAGTAGTGTGGAGTGTGGAGTGTGGAGTGTGGTGTATGCGTTTTGGAAGAAAAAAGTTACAAAAAGGCGAGCAAGATAATGAGATGCAGCACTTGCTATTGTTATTCTCCACTCGATAAACGATCACTTTTCCTCTTTGACTTTCCAAAAGATGAGAATGATGATGCCGGTTTCTTCAGACAAAGTTGCCGTTGCCGGTGGAAAAATAATAAGCCACGTTGTTTCCAAGAGTAGCTAATAAAAGCGATCAAGTGGAACGAAACAGCTAAAAAAACTTTTTTTCCTTTTCCGTTATAATTGTTCCAGAGTTATGCGTGGAGTGTAAAGCTATGTCTTTAATTGGCAATTAACTTATTTACAAATACTGTAACTTTAGTAAACTACCTATTTGTCTATACTATACTTCTACTGTAATTTTATAAACAGCAAAAATAATTATACTACAATTACTCCAGTAAATATTTTATCAAGTCAGTAGGTTATATCTTAAGTTTGTTTGAAAAAAAAAAGTTTTCTAAAAGCAAATAAAATTGCATTAAAAATAGTGTATAGAACGTTGTCTATGTAGTAAAAACGAGAGATTACAGAAAATCACGAGTGGCTTAAACCCTCCGTGTGTGGTGAAGGCTAAAGAATAACTGATTCATTTTCTCTGCTTCTCTTGGTGCTCATTTGGTTAGGCCAGGGTAAATACTATGATGATCATGATCACAAAGAGTATAAAGAAAGACGAAGATTCTCTTCACTCTTTTATGAAAATCTCAAGCTAACAAAAATGTGTATGCATATGAATATATGTGCGTTTTGTGGCTTGTCTTGGTCGCTCTCCTACAGGAAGACATTCTCACAATCAGAATCACAGCTCATACCATGTAGATCATGACGAAGAGTGTGTTATGCATGCAAGAAAAAGCTGACTAGCATTGACATATGAATCGGTTGGGTCACAAAATCCCAGAAAGTACATAATATCATGGTTGTTACTGACTGAGTGAGTTTTTCGTCTAATGTTTTGCATACAGTAGGAGAACTAGTGGAGAGGTTTCAAACTTGGGAACGGAGTTAGATGAATAAAATGAAAAAGCTTGTTTGTTCTTTCTTCATAAATGTCTGAGCGCTTTTTGAACAAGCTATTCTCTAATATTACAAGAAATGGTTGTTATCTTCAGTTTTAGTAAATAGGACGATGGTATATGGTACCAGTAATAATTTTTATGAATGCAAACAGTGTTTTTGTACGAACCAAAATGAATAAGGGATTAAATTTCCGGAAATTTTTATCTGTTTTCAATATTTTCAATGTGTATTAAATGTGAACTTGTAATGCAAAGAAAACAAGTAGTCTATAATGTCAGGTTTGTATTTGGTATGTAGTATTTTTTTAAATGGAGTACTGGAGTAGCATGATTTTTTAAAAAGTAAAATAAATACAACAATATTGTTTACTTATGGCACGCGTCGTAGTGTTTGCTGTAAGTAAATAAAACTATTAAATTGGAAATAGATTAAATGTTTATTGTATTGGACAGATTGATTACTAGTGCAATCACTGTTAAGTATCGA
Organism: Entomobrya multifasciata; assembly: GCA_034693345.1. NCBI lineage: Eukaryota > Metazoa > Arthropoda > Collembola > Entomobryomorpha > Entomobryidae > Entomobrya > Entomobrya multifasciata. The sequence continues at coordinate 7,786 of JAQFXM010000084.1, read as the reverse complement.
GATTGACATTTAATTATCTGCACCATTTCCTCCTTTTCACTGACATGTTTAAAGGTTAAGATCAAGAGAAGCTTTGGAAGTTGGGTTTTTTGGGAAATAGTTCTTTAAACAATTTATGACTCTGTTAAATGTCACTGATGTCAAACAGAATTTTGGAAAGCCATTAAAATAGAGATAGCGAAATTTTGTTTTGTTTAAATTATTAATTGTTTAATTATCTACTTGATTTTGTAACCCGAGTGTTTTCTCGGTTGTTAATTGTAAATGTGGAGGTAATCTTGTTTTGACAATCATTGTCTATTAAGTATAAGCGACAATTGCAGAGAGGGCATGTTTCAGCTTGCCCCATAGTCGTGCTATTCGTCTATCATTGGTTTGCATAATGCAATGCAAAAGTTGTGCTCTAGTAGAATATCAAGTATGTCTTCAATTTTTGCACCTTATTATCCATCATCATCTTCTGCATTATAATTTATCATCACTTGGAATAGTTATGTAAAAACAGGAATAAGGACAGCCAAGTTTTTATTAAGATAAACATAATGACGATTTAATAATAGTAGTGTAATCATCGGGGACACGAAATCCAAAAACAAGCGTATTGTTTTATTTCTAGCACAATGATTAAGTTAAGATTGAAATTAAGTAGGTGTGCGTATAAACGACATAATGGTTTCTAAAATCTGAATTTTAAAAATTCCTCTATCATTATTTATTTAATACTTTGTTCGTGAGCAAAAGCATTTTTTTTATTAAAGATGTATGCCTCCATAACCAGCCATTTCACATTTTTTGGACATAATTTCTCAGAAAATTGTATCCTTCATAATATTTGTTTCATGACTTCGTTTATCTGATAAATTTTTCACTAGCTTTTTAGCATGGACGCATTTTTTTCTAAAACATTTTTGATAGACGTAGCCAGAGGCATCGTGCAATGGCCAGTTTTGCTATTTTGCAAAACAAAAATTGGTTCTCAACAGTCCACAATGCAAGCCAAGTATTTACATACTTCAAAGTTTACATTTTAGTTTTAAAACCCGATCCATTTTTCTTCTCATCCCGATATAAAAGTAAACACGTACATTAATCATTGATTGAAGAGAGAGATCTGTCCACATGTTTCCTTCTAAGAAGCATGTTTATTTATCTTCATTTTCTCCGTCTTTCCGCCCGGAAGGGTAAACACAGAGAGCTCATTGTGTACTTTACCGGGCTATTTTCATACTACCTGAGAAATTGAGTCCAACCTTCAGTCTGACGCTCTCTCACAAACACAATCAGTCAGTCAGCTCCTTTTTAACGTCAAAAAATATACATCTTAAATTAGACGAGCACCCAAAAAATCACCGTTCATCCTAAAAGCTATAAAAACTGTTTTTACTCGTGGGCGATGTTGGTGATAGGATTAAATTGAGCTTCTGTTCATATTTCACACATTCATACACAAACGATGACTCATCTTTACCTTTATTTTGCTGCTGCTGTCCCATACAAAAAAAATATTAGAAATGCAAAGAAAAGATATTAGTTTTAAGCCGTAAGCAGCATTGGAGCCGAATAAAAATACTGTCCCTATTAGGACCATTTTTCTCACCTTACTTTAAACTTGAGAGGTCGTCTCCTCTCTAAATTTTTTCTTCTCTGTAGCCCACCATAAAAATGCAAGCAATTCAGGTACTTTAAACAGTTTGGCTATTTTCTTGCACAGTCCGATAATAGCCAAATCAAATCGCCAAAATCAAAAGCAGTAAAAGAATAATGAGTAAAAAAATGTTAAACAAGGAAAACATCAGAAGGAAACAGGTTACGGTATAGTAGGACAATAATAATATAATAATGGTCCACAAAATGGACTATTCGTTATGTTATGAGTTTTATGCTCATCTTTTTTTCCCCATGTGGCATCACTTTGTGAAAATGGAAAACCTTACAAAATTCGTTTTAATAGGTAACCAAATGTGATCGAAATTGTTTTTACATTCACATACCTATGTGTGAGATTTTGCGTTGACAGACAAACAAGCATAAAATAATGACTTTGCTTTCAGCTCCAAGTAATAAAAATAAAATTTGTACAAAAATATTTGTCGAAATCCCGTCTGTTATTGCAAAAAACACCATGAAGTAAAAAAATATATTGATAATAAAAAAATAAAACATGAGCTAACATGTATTGCACATTTGCACACTCATGTGCATTTCATTGGTACATACTTAAATACTAATTGTTTCTGCATGTTGTTTAAAAGTGTTTAAGATGTTAACAGAGTTGTTGAGAAAAAAAATAAGCTACAAAGCGAAATTGAAACGGAACTTGAAAATTGGATATTGGGAACTTCGAGCTTGAAAAAGTTTACAAAATTCATTTGCAAACATTTTTTTATTTTCCTTTTAAATAAATAAGTGCAAGCGGTGGTGCAGTGTCATGAAACAGCAAAACCTGTCAGGTGGGTTTTGAATCTGTTTTTTTTGAAATTGGACATGGGCAAATTGCAATTTCGCCTTTTGATCTCTACAGTATCACAATCATCAACATGGCACGCATGTAATATTTTTAAAAAGAAATTTAGAGATGGTATCAATTTCAGTAAATGCTACTTAAGTAGTCGTTTGTTGGAAAGCAAAAGGCAATAATAGCAACAGAAATGATGACACTGATGTTCAAAATGATGGCGAACTGGTAAACTATTAAATCAACAAATGTAATTCAGACTCACACCTGAAAAAATCCTAGATTTTTAGATTTCGACAGTACAAACCTCGTTACAAACGGATTTAAATTTTCGCTATGCGAATATTTTCACGTCCTGTTCAAAGAACAATTGCAAAAAAGATAAAGTTTTGCAAAAAAAACTTACAAATGTACCGAAAAAAATGTAGTTATAAATTTTTTTGAATCTAAACTAAAACGAAAAAGTACTCAAACCCAAAAGGAATCAATGTTGATTTGATTGCCGACACAACGCGACATGAACAAAAAGGTGATTGTAAAATTTGCATGCAAAACACGCTAGAATTCTTTTCTTAAAAAATATTCTGTGAACCGGGCTGTAAAGAATGATAAAAAAGCTGAAAAAATGCATAGCATGCTTGTTTTATGACAAGTTGCATTAAAGTAAAGTTGTTTTAAGCTGAGCTACTCATATGGGGTCTACCGGTCTTTTTTCACTTTGAATCCATTGTATTTTCCATTTCACCATTAAAAAGTATCATCCTCATTATCACACATGAAGATCAATAAGATGAGAATGTATTTACCATTTTTACACGACGTGTTCACTGACCATCAATACTTTGAATATTATTAGCAATAACTTTTCTCAACTGAAGATTGTAAACCAGCAATAATCGTTACTCTTTTTAAAGCATACATTATACAAAAAAATGTTTTACTCAATAAAATTCCTCGGAATTGATCAAATGAAAAATTCTTTAACTGTTAGCATGTCTTAGAGGTGTCTTCAAAAAAAATTACATCCTGATTTGTTAAGTTTCAAATGCATTGCATCGTATTACGTGTGTTGGCATGGTATCCATGAATTCATGACAAATTGTTTTCCGACAAGAAGCAAAACTGTCATTTGATTTTTTGAAGATTTTAGCAATGATATTTATCTAAATCGCTCTATTTTCCCCGAAATTCATCATTCCACCATTGGCACATGTTGTGCATATTGTATGATATATTTTTTAAACTGTTGAACTCTGTCAATCTTTAAAACATTGTTTCAAGAATGACAACTTGCAAATTAAAAGTGATGCAAAATATTTTTTTCGATTAGGTTTACTATGCGGTTTGCTAATTTATGAATAAAAATATTATTCACTTGAATAATGAGTTAAGGTACGTATGCATCCATACTGTATATGTGGCAGGTTTTTGCGGACAGAGTTAAAAACTTTCGTTAAGAAAAACAGGATTTTCAAGCCACCTAAAACGTCTCACGTATCCCTCCAGTTTAATCCAATAAATCGATCATTGTCACTTTTATGTAATGTCTGCATAGTTGTTTTGTCATACAAACCTGAATTTAAATGTTCATGGAAAATATTTTTCTTTTAACAAAATTTATTGCAATCAATCTAGTAGGGGAAAATTAAGTAGAGTCTTGTCTCAAGTACTTGCTTTTAAAGCCTATCTTAAATTATTCAAAAACTTCAACATTGCCATTGCCAATTTGCTACAGAGAAGTCGCATCTCAGACCGCAGCTGCGACAACATAAGTGAATTTTTAAAAAAACCCTTGTTTAACTTATTTACCATTAAAGGTCAGTTATTGACAAGCGTAAAAATGAGAGTAACCATAAAACTGCGGTTAATTTTAACGAGTTAAAAAACGGGCGGAAAAGCATATATAATGTCAGTGTCACATCCTTCCTTCCGCTTGTCAGTTTTTGTCGCTTGGGTCTTTTTTTGTTTATGCAAATCAGTCTTATCTTTTGGTTTTTGTTTCCTTTACAAAAAAATGCATGATAATACATGGCATACTAATAACAATATTTCTCTTCTTCAGAAAAAAGAAATAATAGCATAAAAACTGTTTTGTTCTTCTTGTTAGCAGTCTTGTTATATCGGTATTTTTACTATATGCTATTCCGCTATTACCCATCTATTGCTTCTGCTCCTTCAACATCCTGAAAAATTTGTACTCCTGCCAAGGAAAGCAAATTGTTTGTTTAAAAAGATGAAATGAGAAAAAATATTAAAGCATACATAACATACACATTACTACATTAGTACATAAATATGTTATGCGTTGTCTGTTGTAATTTTTTTCTTCTAGATCTTAGCAGCAGCAGCTTAATTCCAAATGCTCAACTCAGCAGATATTGTGGGTTTTCTATTAGGATAATATTGATAGACAGGCAGGTATACAACATAGATATGCAGAGTACATAAATTCAAAAAAAGAAATGAATTGATGAATGCCTGTACATCTTTTGAGAGAACAACTTCCTGTCTGAAATAGCTTTTTGCCAGATGTATGCTAATAAGTAGAAAAATAGGTTTCCCCGTCTTTCAATCTCAGCATTTCTTTCTCTGGTAAAGTATTCATGGTATGATAAAATCGTCGTCATTCTCAACTCGACATCTTCAAGAGCTACGACATGACTACATACTCAAAGAGAAGATGTGAGTCGAGTGGTGGTGGCGTAGTAGAGATAAACCTGTGGTAAAAAAGGGCCGGTTACAATTATGGAAATCTTTCATTAGCATAGTCGAAGTTGACAATTGCACTTTTAAAGATAAAGCAAACTATGATTAAGCTTATCAGGAAAATAAAATTCAGGTTAGGTAACTTGAAACTTTTTTTTAAATATGCTTATATTATAAACTCACCAAATATGTCTACCAAACTTGAGCCCAGTTTTGTTTGTTATAAAGTTACCTTTGACCCAACTTTGACATACGTCGATCAATTTGGTCCACAATCAAACTTTTTGTAAGGTTGTCATAAAAACAGTTGACAGTTGAGCCGGTTCTACCAAGCAACTAGATACCAGATACGGACGGACGTACAAACAGACAGACTTTTCCCGATACCATCATGCGATCTTAAAAAGTCCCGTTCTAAAACCTAATAGTTGACTTCTGTGACTGCTTCTTGTGTTGCTGGTGGTGGTGGTAGATGAAAGGATAGATGGATGGATCAGAGATATGAGAATTGAAAAGATGCACAAATGGTCGTCATATGATGATGAATGTTTCATGGAAATGTATGTCTTCTCCTCCTCCGTTTTCTGAAACAAATCGTATGCATGCGTATCCGCTCATTTTTGATACTTACACTGTTCTTTTACTAGTTTGAAGATTGTATGACTGAATTAGTATGTTCACACTTCATTCAAAATTAGAGTATATATGTGATTTAATGAGAACAGCAGTAATTACTTTGATCTTTAATCTAGCTGAAAATTTTATAGATGAATTTATAAAAATGAAAGATGAATGGATGCAGAATCATCAATATAATTAAAAACGCAACTTTTCACATCATCAAGCACAGGATATTACAGATTGCATCTCTTATGCAATATGTATTTGACTTTTGCATGCAAACATAGCTTTTTTCCATAAGTTATAGCCTGTGAAACAGTAATAAATTGTATTTCGTCGCGACAAATCTATTTTGGTTTGCTTATAGATGACTAACGCATATAAAAATTTGTGATGCTGGATACAGGAGAGAACATTTATGACTGAAATAAAAAACAGCACTATTTTAAAGGAAATGTGTTTGCGTCATTCCATCAGCAACAAAAACTGTTCGGATTTGTGAATGACAGAATATGGATGCGCAAATGAAGTAGTTTAGCATGGTTTTATCTTATCTTTCTAGTTAGCTTACAGTGACGAAATCAACTTAATACTTTTCAATCAGAATGGTACAGCACGGTCACGGCTAATTGCATGCGTGCATATTTTGTGTATCGTGTAAAAAAACTGACCTCAACTCAAGTAGAAAAAAAAGAAAGTTTTAGCAAAAAAAAAATTGTGAAAAGAGAAAATCTTATAAAAACAGATATAAACATAAGTTGTTTAAAATCCAGTTTGTGGCCCTTTATTGCAAAATCCTTTGTCATGTCATTAGAAACAATGTTTAAGGTTTAATTCCAAGTTATAACATTTCAGGAAAATAGTCAGCAATCAAATGGTCATTACGCTTCACACACCTTATTTGTTCTTGTCTTCTGGAACGTTCATGTTATCTTGTCCCTGGAAAAAAATTAAAGTACAAATTTCAAGTAACACTTTAGCACTTTAATGGTTACATAACCGTTTATCACATTGCATTTATAGTATTCCATGGTATTATGCATGTTATCTAAATGCAGCGAATAATTTTTACAGAAAAGCAAGAGAATTTAAAAGAACAATGTAGTTTAAACTTACATCTCTAATTCCCCCCATTAATTGAGCTGCATATGCCAACTTCTGTCCTATGACTGCCACCAACTTATATGGATTGAATTCCATCTGTCCCCCATCATCAACCTCGATCATCACTGGTGGTCCCAGACCAGCAGCTCCTGGGATGCTACCATTTTCTCCTTCAGCATTCAGATTTAGAGTTGAAGCAAACTTTTTACAAAATTCACCCTCACTTTGCATTGCTTCCTGCATTTCTGATGCAGCAGAGCCACCCTGGTTGCTTCCTTTGACTCGCCACTTAACTTTGTTGACCAGCAGATCAAAAACGTTCTTTTGGAAATCTTCCACAAGTTTTCTTGCCTCTGGATTCCGTAAGCGATTTAATTGGTGTACAAAATCGGTGTTGGGATCCTCAACGGTAGTATGATCCCGAGTGTCACTTGTCGATAACGAAACAGTAGCGCTACTAGTAGCAGATCGATTTCGTGGTAATACTAAAACATGTTGCTTTGTAAACTCTTTCTTTGGTTGTAGCTTACTCATAATTGCTACCTTTTTAATTAACTTTAATTAATTTATATCAGCATTAATGACTTTACAGAAACAAAAGTTTTTTCACAGATGATGTATAAATCCTGCCTTTTGTCAATCAATATACCACATCTAGTGATTGTGAGTAATTATTATGAACTAGAAATAAGGACAGAAAGCGATTCTTAGACTGTGACTTCACAGATGACATGTAGCAAACTGAAATCGAATATAGAACTCGGACATGTACCACATATATTTTTACCGGGTCGGTATAATAGAGTCGACTTGTTGTTAGTGCATAGGGTTATTAGACGATTTTTACTTGTAGAATTTTATTAGTCGACCTAAAAATTATTGTCGAAATTATAGTGACGA
>JAQFXM010000083.1:0-79339 GCA_034693345.1 Entomobrya multifasciata | reverse complement strand
TAATAGATAGATCGGGATGTGATACAAGCAATAAAAGTAATGAAAAATGTAGACACTTTTATGGTTATACTTGCATCAATTAAATTTGAAAGCTCAAAAATATGCAAATTGTGGGGAGCAGAACACCATGTTCTACATGGCACGTCACGTCACTCTGGCCACCTTTGTGCTACATTTTTTAAGCAGTCATGATTCATGATGCCATGAATGTCAATAATGTCATCATGATTCATGATACGTTGATTCACAAAGTATTTTCATTTGCATGGAATCTTTTAAAAACTAATTGAAACCGAATTAAGGATCAAAGGTCGAAGGTTAGTAGACAAAGACATGTCATCGCCGATTCCGTGTCCATTTTTGCAGACGGTAGGGGACTAAATGACATGAATCTAGGCAAGGGACGGGGACGGGACGGGGCTCTCAGATTTTCATATGAACTTATGCACACACACAGCAAAGCAACATGAAGAACAGGGCGAAACGTACTAACGCGCGTTGCAAAATTTTGATGATGGAAAATTGTTTTGGTTCTTTTCCATGAATGATGAAGGCAACTTTGTTCTTTTGCAGTTAAACTCGTTAAACTGGCTGTTATCAATCCCAAATTGTTGAATTGAAAAACGTCAAAAGCGTTACTTTGTTGGTTTTAGACGTGTAGTAAAGTTATTAGAAGTCCTCACAGCTGAACTGCTGCTGAAGTAAAATTTCACTTTAAATGCACACACAAAATGTCAGGATTTTGTACAAGACGATCCTTCGTCTTCACCGGGGCCTTCCACAGGAGGTCAGAGAGCTTGGAGATCAGTACGTGAAGGACGAGTTCAAAAGACATAAGGATGTCACCAAAGAACATGTTGCTCCATTCATGATGGAGTGGGCGGTAAATTACGATTGCATTTTTAATTACATCATGCCAGTAGTACACAAAACGGGGATCTTAATGAAATATTTAACTTTGGACTTATCATCTTTGTTTTTCAGAACTATTGCAGCGTCTTGGCTAAACAAGTTGGTCTGAGGGGACCGAAAACGGCAAAAGGGAAAATAGGTATCAGTTTGGAGGAAACTCAACTGGAACATTTTGATGATATGCAGATATATCAGTTGTATGAGCTTAGGCAGTCCATTAGTCCAGTTAGCAGTGAAAGCATTAGTAGTAATGAAAATAATATAGATTATGATCAACCTAAGGAATCCAGTGGCTCCTCAAGTAGTATTAAAAATGATAGAGGGAAAAGTTAACACTTCTGTAACAATCTCTAGCCAATGGGAGAACTAAAAGATATTTAAACAGTCACACTATTGGTGTGACACTAGTCGTTTGTAATTTTTAATAATAAGTCATTGTATTCTACTTGATGCACGTGATGAGTATGCGTTGATTGTTGTATAGGTGTTAATTATGATTACGCCATGTCCCGTTTTTACAAATTCTTTTGAATAAATAAAAACGTATGGTAAAAATCAAGGAACTGGATGAACTTTTTATATAATTCGATTGTGTTTTTATTTCGCTTTATTATGTGGACATCACAATAATTTTTATACGATAACTGTCATTTTTATAATTAAAATAGTTTTTGATTGTATCTATTGATTAGCAAGAATGTAAATGCGTGTTTGATTTTTTTTGTTGAACTATCAGACTTACTCTACTGTGCTAATTTACTAGATACGTACGACTATGCGACTACGTGTATTCTAATTCTAAGCATATTATAATATGGGTTAGTTAATATTTAGTTGCCTTTTTACAATAATTCATTTGTTAGTTTGCATTTACATTATAGAACAGTTTCATATTAATTGGTATAAGTTGTTACACAGACAGAAGCCAGTAAATTAGTATTGCTTTCTTTTCGTGAGTTTGATACAGTATCATACTTCAGGCGTGATATTGTTAACAGTTATATTTTATAGTGTGAACATGAATGTACGTTACATTTACATTAGTAATTAGTGCACGCTGTATGGACATAATATTTTTGTTTCTCAAATTTTAGTTATTACCAACTTTGACTGGACTTTTGATTGTACATTGAACAGGTTTTTCTTTTCCTCGAACGTCTTTCGAAAAATTGTATTTTTTGTAGAAAAATGAATACATATCATTTTGTCCATTTCATAGGCAAATTTCATCACAGAGATATGTTTCTGATACATTAATTTGTGTAAAAGGGTATTTGTATATATAGCACTTTGGTTTTCGATAAGAAAGGAACATAAAATTCACATATAGTTGAAAGTGAAAAGGATATACATATTTAACACGAAGTCATATAATAAAATGATATGAATAAAGGAATACTTAGGAATGCGTGAACAAGGCGTCCATTCAAAAAGGCCCTACATTTTAACATCCCATCCCCCACCCAACCCTCCAGTTTAGAGGGCTTCACAAACAATACTGTCTTGACCAACCTAGAACCCAATCCCCTCATTTACCTCAAAGCGTGTCTAGGAGCTAAGGCGTTGAGCTAAGAACTCAGATATGCGATTCTGAAGTTCAAAGTTAGGTGTGAGTGTCATACTCTCCAGCTCCATATTTGTCAGCGGACTGGTAGTTTTGCCGGTGAGGAACCACTCTGTAATTGCGGCTCTTTCGTAGGTATGTCCGTCTGAAAAAGCAAGTTAATCGAGTTACTTACGGCGAAACCATCGCTTTCTTTTGAACATATTAAAAGTTGGGAGTAGTCCAATACCACATGTAGAAACGGGTTCGACCATGATATCATGGGTAATCGGACAGAAAAACTCTACTGGTGCTGTGATGGTCACAACGTTGCCAGTTCGGGGCCGTCCGGAGTTCATTCCTAATGACTTCATCCATTGGAATTCGGTCATTATTTGCTTACGAACTCCTTCGTCGTCTAAATATAAAAAAATAATCAATTTTAGTTTTAAATTATTTATGTTTTGCTATTGTCCAGTCTGGAGTCTGGATAATATGCACATGTATGCATAAATTTTACTAACCTAGACCAAGGTTATCTGATAATGTATGTTCGTTCAAATTGGCAAATTTTTCTCCACATACTTCATTCGACTCGAACACGTGTCCTAAATCACCAAATCCAATTTCAGCAAGCCAATTAACGACATCTTCAATTGTCCATTTGGATAACATATTTTCGACAGCGACTGACTCCACAGCGGCGGTATCATGAGCCAGTGAGCCTTTTAACTCCCATACTTTCACTGTATGGTCACTAGAACCTTGCAAACGTTAAAAATTCATTTGTTAGAACAGTATGTAAAATGCAATTAAATTTACATTTATTACTTTACTTACAAGAAGCCAAATATGCACCACCAACAGCAAAAGCTACACCAGTAACATAACGGTCATGTCCTTCAATACATTGAACGCATACACCCATGCTCTTTAAAAATACAAATCATGGTTAAATTTATACTTTCCAACATTTGAGTAACGTATACAATATTTTATGGAAGACTTACAACATCCCATAATCGAATAGTTTTGTCCCCCGCAGCAGAAGCCAAAAGTTTTCCCGATGGAGCAAATGTCACACACATTACGTTTGCCGTTCCGTGGTCAGTAAATGATTGTACTAAAGAAAAGGTAGCACTGCTGCCATCCACACTCACAGTGACATGCCACAGTTTAACAAGAGAGTCATTACCACCGGTGGCCAATAAAAATCGGTGTTGTCCATGGGCTCCACCCAACCCCTTCGGAGAGAAGTCACAGCACGTTACTCCCAATTCATGCGCTTCTTGGGATGCCAAAGATGACTTATTATCTACATCCAAACAGTCCCAAAGCCGGATATGACCGTTTACACATCCAGTCACAACAAACTGGCCGTCTGGCGAAAATGCTGCACCATATATAGCTGCTTCGTGTTCTTCAAATTGCCTAAAATGATAATCGTATAATTTTAACACATTTAGAAACTTGAAATTGCTTTACTTGTGAAGAAAAACGTAAATGAGGTAACGTGACCATAGAGTAATAGAGTAATAAGAACTCTATGAACGTGACTTACTTGATTAATGACATAGACTCCATATTCCACAAGGACGCCTTCTCGTCATCGCCTGCTGCAATCATGTAAACTCCATCTAATGAATAGCGACACGCTCTCAAGGCCCCGCCACTGGGATGATAAATGTTTCCCACTTTTTCCTGTAAATAAAATTTGAGTTGTGGTTAAACGTTCCCCTATCATGTGTTATTGCCAGGTTTAAGCATTAAAAGGAAAATTGGAAACCCACTTGTAAATTGAAAAGATTAAGCGTTCCATCTGTGGAAGCTGAGGCAATTGTATCACTTTGAGGGCAGTAAGACACCGCGTTGACAGCATACTTGTGTGAGCAAATACTGAAAATGTCCACCTCCTGCTCTGTTTCCAGATTCCAGGCGTAGACGCACTTGGAACTGCTGTAGCATTGGAAATCGATCAAGAGAAAGCAAACAGACCAAATTCAAGCAAAAACGGCATGCACCCCGGAAAAAAGCTTACAGTTACCAGACAAGATAGATAGATAAATAGCATTTTAGAGATCTATAGCCAGTATTCACATTATCCCAAAGATTAAGGTTTCCAAGTTAGTAGCAAAAGACTACACAACATTATTTGGCAGAAGAAAATACACTGAAAACATTCCCGGGTAAATAATTTTTGCTAAGAGCGATTCCAATAAGGTTTCAGAAATTAGATCATGCAATATACAAAGGCATATTTTTCGACAAAAAAAGATACATTGGATTTAATTACTAGAAAATTAGTTGAAGCTAGACTGAAAGATTTGAGACGCAGGTAAGTATAGTTAGTTAGAGTATGAGCAGATCATGCGATCATGCATTTTTATAGCCCCATTGTAAAATATCATAATTGCAAAATTTCGTTAAAAATAAAAACTCGACCTTGCAGCAGCGACGACATAAGAAGTTCCAATGAATACACATGAGTTGAAGTCCACTTTAGGTACTTCGAATGACATCTTGATAATAGCACCATTTTCCTCTATAACGATTTAATATGTGAGGAAATTCAATTTGAATTCAATTTTCTTTATCATGGTACATATGTATTTGTTGTAGTATTTTCAGAGAGAAAGCGACATATTTACCTTGAAGCATTCTAGATCGGCATAGCTTTTCGTATTGAGGCCAAACATCTCCTGCAGACAAACTGAACTCATTCACTGGAGCAACCAAGTCATCGGTCATTTCAATGGAACCAGTCAAATCCCAAACTATAACATTCTTGTCATTGGATCCAGACGCGAGCAGTTTTCCGTCTGGTGAGAATCCACACGATGTAACAAATCTGTCGTGACCTTCCAGAACTCTTATACATTTTCCTCCCAACTGTGCAATAAAAAGGAATTGCATGTAAACAGTTGAGTTTCATAACTCATACATTTTGTATGTGATCATTTATTGGCTGTTGCATAATATTATATTATTATAGGCTTATGTAACGTACATCCCAAAGGCGAACAGTTTTATCTCCAGAGGAGGATGCGATAAGAGCACCAATGGCACTAATGCGGACGCACATCACAGACTCAGAATGGCCCTGAAGGGTTCTCAAAGGTTGGATATTAGGCTGAATACCCAGAGTAACGTTCCATAATTTTACAAAATGATCATGGCCACCAGTTACCATAAGGCATAATTTTCCCATGCCCCCATCATCTGGAAAATTGTTTAAATGAAACACATATTATTATTATGTGCCTCCATAAAAAGGCGTATTTTTACAACATAACATTTACATATTCCACCCATTTCCCTTCTTTCATGTCATTTCGAAACGACCCAAAGGAATAATGATTTTACTTGTACTTCCTTCTAACTTGCAAACAAGTCAGTGGAGACATGTTTCTCATGTTCATGTAACGCATACAACCTACACGTGTACGTAGTATAACCTACATGTTTTATATAAGCTCAAAATTTCAATACACATATTTTCGTTGCAACTGTAACTCTGAACTGGCAGATTAAATGATAGATAGCATAAAAATCAATATTTTCTGTTTCGCCGACTCTTCTAATAAACTTTTGCAACAGTGAGTCCCTGATGAGTGTGATGATGACAATGAATTAGTTAATGGGTATTCTCCAACTTCAACATGGCTATTTTACCATCATCAAACTTACACCTTATTTTGCATGCATCCGTCCTGAAAAAGCATTCAAACTAAATACTATCGCAGCGTGGTAAAAATCAATAATAGGTAAAATAGACAATGCTACAAGGCCCATTATTCCTTCAGTTGTTTTAGTACACGTATAGTATTGACCGAAATTGCATTCAATATTTAGAGCAGATGAAGGGTAAAAACATGATATGCCATACCTTGCGTAAATTATATGCTTTGTTTGAATTCAAAGGGCTTTTGATTAATTATCTTTTATGTAAAAATGAACTTACTGGTGACTAGGGAAGGTGCAAAGCTAAGACACGTGATTCCCAAATCATGAGCATTTTCAACTGTCGCCAGGGGTTTACTTCCCCCCTTTTCAGAGCCATCCCAAAGGAATAAAAGCCCTGCACTACAACCGCTCACTAAATATGACTCGTCTGGAGCAAAGCTGGCAGCGTAGACGGCTTCTTCGTGGCCAGAAAATGTCCTGAAAATTGATACACCAATAATTATCAAGTCACCCCAAAAATAAGTAATAAATCCAAAGTTGATTATTGCTTACCTAATTAAAGTTCTGGTTGACACGTCCCACAAGTGGACTCCTCCACAGTCTCCAGCAGTGAGTAATAAGGTGGACCTCGAAGAAAATTGGCAGACTCGGACTGAGGAATTTCCCGGTTGGACGAAACTGGTCAATTTGTCGCCATTCTTTTATAAAGGAAAAATACACACCAAAACATTTACGTTACATTATAATGTCTAACGACTAATATTTCATGTAAGGTAATTAGTATAATTTTAGTGTACCAACCGTAGTGTCCCATAAAATAGTGTTTCCATCTACGCTAGCACTGGCTAGAATTGTTCCATAAGGGGAAAAGTCTACACACGAGACCTACATTTTTTATTAAAAAATTATCAGTTGAATCAGTCATAGCATAGATAACTAATTAAAAATGATAACGTTACAATTTTGGGGAACATTACCGTGTATTTATGTTCCTTTAATGGAGAATAGTCTGTCTTGACAAATCCACTTCCTACTTCCCAACGGCAAACTTGGATTTTCTTGTCCCTGCGAGTTGGTCACGAATGAACCCAAAGAAATACAATGAAAAGACTAAATTATGACAATGACAACATGAAAATGATGTTCAAATGAAAACAAATTGGAAATGCAAACAACAATACAATCAAATAAAGTGGCATTGTTCTCCAATTCACATGCTCTCACGCAATTGACACATTGACAAAATGCCCATCACTTAGAAAAAAAGTGACACGCATTTTCACAAAATTATGTGATAAGAAAAGAGAATTTGATCGATTTCTTTTCTTTTGATAATGATAATTTGCAGAATGGAAAGCATTTTCATAAATCAACATCAGAAGAAAGACGCACCCATATGCAGCCACTACACATCACACACGCAAACAAATTAATTTGATTAGGCACAAAAAACGAAACTCTTACCCGGATCCTGTGGCGATCACAAAGTTTTTCCCAATCGCGACACTATTCACGTCTCCACTGTGAAGGGCAAGGGTTTGGAGCATTTTTACGGTTGATGGATTCACAGCCATACCTTCAGGGACGGAAGCTGCTGCCAAAGCACCCCAATCCACATCAATCGTAATTACTTTTTTCGCTTTGTGAAATTCTGCAGGCCGCGGTCGACACTGCAATCTTGCGTATCTTCCCATTTTTAATTATATTTATTAACAAGGCGTTATTTTTATGGGTAAATCTAAAATATCCTACTTATATATTCTTTAATCTTAAAAACCGTTTCTTTTTCTTTTACACACAATTATACAAGATATCTTGTCCGAGTAATCATTCGTGTTTTTTATAAACTGTCAACTGTGTTTAGCAAGAGTAACTTATAATCAGCAATCAAAGAAACGTCATTTTATGCAGAGAAGTGGAACAAGTGGCAGATTATTGTAGAGTTCATTATTAACCAAGTTTTAGTTTTAAAATTTGAGTGGTTGTGCTGCAAAATGTTGTAAATTGACAATTACCGAAAAAATGAACAGTAATTGACTGTCAATTAATTTTTTTGCACAAAACACACTTTCTTATTGCTTTCGTAAAGGCAAGAACATCATTTTTCACTTTCATTTTAATTAAAATTGTTAAAGACTGATGGGATTTGTATATAGAAAGAACACATATTACATGAAAAATTCTACGGTTGAACTACGAGTTATTAAGGCTGTGTGGGTGAACAGTGAACAAAAAAATGTGTATTTTTGTCATGAATATTATTATATTTTGTCCATGTTCACATAAAAAGGCAAACAATTATCCTCCTCCCCCTCCCCCATCCTGAACCTGAACGAAATGTCAAACTTGTCTTTTTTTGTGTTGGCACAGATTAGATAAAAAAAGTGAACAACTTTTGCTTGTTCTTGTCTGTTGTCTGTGTTGTTATATGGAGAGGAAAAACCTAAATCAAGTTGGTTTTTTTGTGTTTGTGTTTGCTGGAGAAAATGTGCAGGTGAGTTGATGATGATGATGAGTGCTTGAAAAACAACTACCAACCATGTGATCTTGTTTTTCCAGCAGCAGATCAGATGACGTTATGTAAATATGCACACATGGACATGGACAAGGCTATACTCTAGTATATACCCCGCAAAATATAATAACCTTTTCAATACACCTATTTATATCCTTGCATGGTGGCTCTTGCTCATGGATTTTAAATGAGAAGCAAGAAAAAACAGTATGAAAAAGTCAAGTCGTTCTGAACTCAGTTTGCTGTCAGTTCTGTCTGGACTATTTTAGGCCTTTTCAAAATGTTAAAGCTATTTTGAAAGAAGAAGGATGGATGGAGGAAAAAAACTCTACTTCAGGCAATATACCAAGTGCAAAGTCCAGAGAGACTTTTTTATGCACTTAGTTTTGTAGTGGTTTGGCTTTATACTGCATAAAAGAAAGTCAGTCTTTTTTTCCTGGATATTTTTTCATGTATTCCAGTCTTCTGACTGACTAGATTGGATTTGAGTAAAAATGTACGGAATAGATTTTTTGCCACATCCACAGAGGACTTTTTTTAGACGAGAAAGTGGGGATTAGGAAAAAAAGGAGATGAAGATTGCATGCAGCCGCGTGGCGTAAACTCACTCTCGATACAAAGTGGAGAAAAACTATTCCAGAGAGAATTTCGTTAGGGAAAAACGGAGATGAAACAGGAAACTATGTATGTCTTTGTGTCTGTCTTGTATGTTTGGAGGTGTCCTACATTGCAAATAATTTGAGCTTGTTTCGGTGGTAGAAATGACAAAAAAGTCGGAAATGAGCTAAAAGCTCATAACATGTTGTCAGTGTTGTAGCCTGCTAGGCAAAATACAACTTCCCAAAGTGTAATATATATCAAATTGAAACGTAGAAAAATGATATTTACTTGCACAACGCAATTTAGTCAACCAACCGACCGGATATCAGTTTTTAACAATATAAGTTTCATGTAACGGGAACATTATGATAATGAAATGAAAGTTGAAGGCTTTTGTGTGTTCTTTTTTTGAGAAAGTTGGAAATTTTTTCCTCTTGAGACTTTATGAAAAAATAAAATGATCCTGTGCTATTTTTTAGATGTAAATTATTACAATGAATATAATATGCGTTGTTGTTTAGAAAGGTAAGTTTTCTGTTTAAAGGGTAAACTACTTTTCCTCATGCGATGTTCAAAAGTTAATGAGTTTTTTTTTTGCTGAGAAAAAAAGTATAGGGAATATATGTTGAAATTAAAGTTCTGGAATGTATGGTGTGGAGGAAATGAATGTGACGGCACGAGAAGGGAAAATCCCTTTAAATATTCCAGTTTTCTTGGCCTACTTTATAGTAATTTTTGATGAGGCAAGCCATAATGGTAAAATGCCAGCATAATAAAATATTGATTGTTTGGTTACGTATTTTATTGTCAGTTTAAAACGGAGAAATTTTCAAGAAGAGAAAATTAATAATATTTGAATGACATTAACTAACAAAAATATTTTTTAAGAAGAGAGCTAATCAAATGTCAATATATCTACTTCGTGCAATTTTACTTATGCATATATATGTGTAAATTGAAATGGTTTTCTACATTCAACATGTGCATTTAATTTTCACGCAGATAGGTGTAGGCTGACTTTTTGTGTAAATAAATTGGCCGGGATGAATTGCAAATTATGAGGACAAGTGTTTGGTAGATAGGTTAAAATGTCACCTCTATGAAAAATATTTTCTTCTAGTGTACCTGCATATTCTTGATAGTATCTTGCTATTTTCTAATATTATTGATGCTAAGAACATGACTAACATGAAATTAAACATCTAAAATCATTGATAATGAGCACACATGTAGTACTCATGTAAGAATAGATTTGATTTTCCATGCTTTTAAATCTCAAGGCAGGCAGGTGGTGAAAGGCAGAAAGGTATCCCTAACTTATCATTTTAGCCGAGTAAATATTTTTGCTTCGAAATTTTAAATTGCCATCTAGCAACTCCCTCCTGCCCTGCCTCATCAAAAATAATAACGTTTGCCAAAACTTAAAAGTTCAAATTAGCAAAGGTAGCAATTACAAGAGAAAACTGGAGAGAAGGTGGTAAAATGTTTTTGAGGAAAACAATAATTTTAATTCGACTGTAAAACAGGTAATGTTGAAGGTTTACAAGAAAGTGAAAAACAATGTTCTGCTTTTTTCTGAAAAAAATCACAAACCACTTTTGACAGTCACACCAGAACTATTATAAAAACACTCAAACAAAAAATAAAGCTATTCTACCAATTCAACTCCTTCTCTGACCCCTTTAAAACCCAAACTGATTTTTTTTCATTGAATGCCCAGCAAAGTATGTATGTTGGTCGATATAAAAGAAAGGAAATAAGCTAATTTTTATGTACCAACCAAAGTATCAAGTTCAACTAATAAAACAGGTGGACTTAATTTTCATATCATCATCATCATCGATGTTCAATATTATATATATGAAATGGATATGTAGCATGGAAAAATAATACATTGCGACGAAAAACAATTGGAAGAAAAATGACCAGTTTGCTTGCTGGAGTATAAAAAAAACGTTGGATGGAATGCTTTTATGCTACTTGAGTATGTATGAACATGATTTTAAATAATAAATGATACTTTGTATCTTTCCAGTTCAGAGAGAGTGGCCATAATATGATATAAAATTCATTTCAAATGCTGACCAATAGGAGGAATTTTCTCGGATAAATTTCTAAGTTTTGGTCGCATAAGTTAATACGCATAAAATATTAAGTATTAAATCTACATGCAAACAGTTTATGTACATTTATGCCCATCATGACTAGCAACAGCCCAAACCGGACAGTTTATACTCCAATTAAATTTCGCACTGTGTACATTGTTTTCACTCATCAAGAGTTATTATCATCATGGTTTGTGATTTGTGGTCTAACATGGAGGAGAAGTAATGCAGTGAACTATAATGTTCACAAATATCACAGCATTGCTTAAGTAGTTTTATTATAGAGCATGAAAGAGTCTACTTAGTTTATCGTGTAAATTGTATAAAGCAGTTGGAATGATATATGCGTTTTACACTGAAATTGTTTTTCTGTACTTTAGACAAGTTCCACTCCAAACTGTCCAAACTTTTGTGGTCATAGACAAGATATTAATTAAGATATACTACAAGCTTACCCGCATCTATTATTGAGTGAAATAGTGAAATCTGCTATCGTAAAAAACCTATGTTTTTAATTTGAAATCTTTCCAAACATAAATACTTCTTTTCAAAATCTTAAGGACATTACGATATTTTGATGCATCAATTTAATTATAATTGTAGCAACTCATGCAATTTAACTCAGCTTGAAAAGTAGCCCAATATTGGAAAATTGGAAACAAAAAATATAAAGCTTTGTATGCGTTCATTTCTCTTTTCCAGCTCAGCATAAACTTTGACTTTCTTTCTGTCTGTGATACATAATTAACTATTCATTCTCTTCGCTGCGTTACAATATTTTTGTAGACGATGGAATGTCTATTACACATACACATAGTATGAGCGCAATTTTGCATTTAAAGCTATATACCACCGATACCGATTCAATTTCGGAAAATATTCCATTTACCCATATTATCCGAATCATTTTTTGTACGCCTGTTATTACGTGTGCCTCCCAAATGTGCATTTATAGTACAACTTCGTCTACAAGTCTCCCCATGTATGTCCATGTCTTTTAAAATGTTAATGACTACTTGACCGCTTTATTAGATTTTCACTTACCTTGAAGTCCACTTTAATGCAAATAGTTTCTTTCTTATCCAATCCAGATTCAACAAGGTAGTTCTGCACACACTTTTCTCCCTTTTGTTGAAACCCGTCTCGGATAGGCTAAAAGGTTGCCAATTTCATAATTCTGTTTGCACTTGTTTTTATTTATCTTTTCGCCAAATCAGCTATTGACATTTACAGTTAATAAAATTTACTTTCCAGAATAATAATAATAATTTATACGCTCACTCTTTTAGTACAATATATGCACACAGAGAGGAGATGAACGGGGTTTGCTCTGACGCAAAATAGACAACTGAAGTGAAATGGGGCGCATCATTCCTTCCACAAAAATGCCATTGCGTTAAATTGGTTAGCTGGAAAATTGTGTTAAAAAAGTTTTCTTTTCATAACGCTAAAGCCGAAAAAAGTAGTTCTTAAAGTGAGAAGATATGTTATTTTTATAGATATAATCAGCAGCATATTACGTGTATAAATAACCATAAGCCATATAGTCTTTCCAATGACCAATACAAAATGTCCAAACCACACGCTGGTTTAACTCGCAAACCCAGCAGTTTACAGTTTTTCTATGCTCCATTCCAAAAAAGTATGCATAGTTGTTTACTTTTCTTTCTTGACTATTTTTTTCTTTCCCTTATAAATAATCTGAAAAGGTGTCTTCTTTTCTTTCCCTTTAACGCTTCATCACAGAATATAACAGCGTATTTGTACAAAAACCATGTGCATTAAGTATGACTTGAGTAGTTATGTTTCGCTTTGATATAAGGTTGTTGTTGAAAGGTGGCAATTTTCTCTCATGCTTTATTTTCTAGGTTTATTTTTGCCTTCAATATTTGTAATGTGTTTATAACATAGATAGGCACAATACACATTTACCGATTTACCACATAACATGGTGGTTGGCATTATAATCAAAATCGAACAATGTAAAAGGAGAAACGGGTTAGTTCAATTATCAGAATAATTTTGAGGGGCTATTAGTGGTCAATATTTATAAAAGGCTCTTTGTAAGCTCTAGCATTTTCTGCTTGATGCATCTTTTAAACTAGTAATTCTCTGCTTCAAACTTCTAGCAAGCTGCTTGTTCGGATTCTACCTTCCATTTGTTCCTTCATTTCTTTATGCTGCTAAAAAAATGGTTACTAACTTGAAGAAGTTCACATGAAGAGGTAAATTGGCCTAGAAATGCTTTAAACACCTAAACTTTTATTGCTTCAATTAACTTTTATGATGATAAATGGATAGAAACATTTAGTTAGGCTGTATTAAAAGTAAACATGTTTGCATAACAGTAATTAACAAGTTCGGGCCTCCTCAACAAACAAACAGCAATAAAAATGATTGGCAAACTCTTTTTAAAGATTTTACAGTTACTGGTATTGTGTCGTTTGGCTTGATTTGTAACAGCATTGAAAAATGCGTGAAATGAAAAAAACAGTATTGGCCAAATAGTGGTCAGAGTCAGAACTGTCGTATTGAATGAACTGAGCTTATTGTAGTCCACTGATATTTGAAAACAATATTTCTTTCGTTTTAGCGTACCTTTGAATATCAACACAAACAACCATCTATTATTATGTGCATAGGTAAATAATTTCCTTTATTACTTCCGATAATTTAAAATTATCATTTTTATATTATTAATAAGCGAGATAATAATTATGACTATATTTTTTACATTCATACATGTTATATGCATATAATGTACCATAACATAACTTATTTTGCATGCTAGTAAAAAGAACTCTGAAACTTTTCTGAAATAACGATTAGAGCACAAAAAGACATAATTAAGTAAAGTCCCAATTTCACTTCCAAAGAATTAGGTAATTAGCAAAACTACCTCCAACAACTAATATAAACATAGGTATTACGAAAAATATTTTAATATTAGCAACCTTTCAAAATTACTTCCCTGAAAATTGTGCTGCTGATGATGATAATGATGGCTTGTATATTGCCTCCACTATGCTCAAAGAGTATTGAAAAATTACGTGTTTTAGTCATGTTTAGCATATTATTAGGTATCATAAAAAGAGAAACTCGACTAAAAAAAGTGATGATGATGGTGATAATGGTGTCTGTATGATACGCAGATCTATTCACAATTTCCTTTCACCTTTGCAGTATACATACATAAATAATGATTATGATGAGATGAATTCCTTCCTTTCCATAATGGCTCTTTTCTTTGAAAAAAAGATAATGTTTATTTTTGCACTGTTACTGATAACTTCAGTTTAGTCATAAGACGATCTAATTAACTAACTGGGCAGCATAGAAAAGAAACAACAAAAATGCACCTCTTCCCAACAACGTCAGTTTTATCATTTCCGTTGGAAGTAGGAAGTGTTTTGACCAAACTTTGATCTTTAAGTCCCCATAGTCCATTACATGACAAAAAATGGAAAGAAAAATACAAAGTCTGATTATTCTACACATTTTGTTTACAGTATATTTCCCTCAAATATTAGGAGTCCATCGCCTTCAAACAAACTCATCAAATTCAAAAGACATCAGCAGAAGGAACATAACCACATTTATATCCGACCGATTACATCGACCCAAACCTAAATTACCCTTATGTAATTGTGGAGTAAAACATCATCAAGATGTGAAAATTGTTGGAGGTCATCTCTCAAAACAACATTGTTGGCCATGGGTAGCCGCCATAGTGTACATGACGCCGACAAAAGGTCCCAAAGTTATTTGTGGTTCTAGTGTGATTGGTCACAGACATTTGCTCACTGCTGCGCACTGTGTAGAATACATGCTTGAAGAAGACATTTCAAATTTCCGTGTGATTCTTGGGACAAACAATTTAAATGATAAGGATGCCGTTATTGTGCCAATTGCAAGTGCCATTTCGCATCCCAAGTATGACGAAGATGATATTCTTGATTATGATGCTGGGGTAATTACGTTGGAGTCGCCGCTGGAATTTTCAAGTGCAATATTGCCAATTTGTCTAACTCCACAGCATGGAGTACCATTCGTGGATGAAAGTGCAATTGTTGCAGGTACGCCATTTTTTATTGCATCAAGACAGCACTTTATTATGGTTTTTGGGGCGAATTGAGACTTAGATTTTTGCACTGTTTTTTATTAGGTTGGGGCTCAACGTTCTTTGGTGGTGCAACGACAACAATGCAGATGCAAGTTATGGTAAATGCATAGAAAAACAACAATTAACCTCACTATTACAAAAAATGATCAACAATGGATATATGTATCTCCAAGATTCTATCTATTTTCCTTTTCACTTGTTATTTTTTTTCAAATAGCTTGGTATAATTTCCAACTCGGAGTGTCAAGCTCACTACAGCAATGATACACGCGTTACAAATACGATGATGTGTGCCAGAAGATTGCATAAAGATAGCTGTCAAGGTTGGCATCTTTTTCTAATTATTGTTTACTACTTGCTTTTATTATTTATTAAAAGTTTATATGCTACTACTTTTCTATTCATCTTGCTTACTATTTTTTTATTGTTTAGACAATAGAGATAATATTGTTCCTCTGCATTAGTTAGAAGTAGAGAGTAGAGCTATATAATAGCAAACACAAATTTAAGTTGTACTATTTTTTCTTGTATTCTTCTTTTTTATGACTTTTTTGATGATCATTGTACTTCCTTGTGAACCAAAAAATGTAGGTGACAGTGGTGGGCCTCTCTTTTTACTGCAGGAGGGCACTAATGATCGCTACCTCCAAGTAGGTATTGTAAGTTTTGGCAAAGGCTGTGGGGATAAACGCTACCCAGGGATTTATAGTAGAGTCAGTAGATTTACCAAGTGGATCATGGGAAGAATTGGAAGTGACGGGGAGTGCACTGCTACTAGAACGAAGAAGAGACGGGGTAGTAGTAGTAGCAGTGGCTAGTTTTACGAGTATTTAAGTTCTCATCATCAAAAAAATGCTAAAATGATAAATGATGTGATAATGCTTAGGAATTTTTCAAATTTTTTCCTCGTCAATAAAAATATCTTCATTATATAATTATTATGATCATCAAACAAAGCTCATTTACAAATTAAGCTGGCATGTATCTTCATGTGTTCTATCTTCGTACCTGCCACCTGCTGAAGACAGGTCATATTTCACTTATTGACGGGTTGGTCTGCGTCCTGGCTTGCTTGGCTATTTTTAAACCATTACTGAATCACAACGAATCATACGACGCTGGTATGAGTTTAAAAAAGAATGTCAGAATCTCACAAAAAGACTGCATACAAATTATTTAGTAAGTATCGCATCGCCATCATATCATCATAATTACAGAAAGTAGTATCATAAATTTTGATATGGTGTGTGCGTGAGAGGGATGGGTTTAATGGTTTTAAAATCCACAATCCAATCAAATTCCACAAACTCGCATTTCCAGCACGGTGGTTAAAAGAGATAATAAAAAAGATGAGATATACAGAAGTAAAAGATCAAAGAAGGCATAAAGTCAAAGTGCAAAAATCTCTTAACAGAATTCGAAAAGTTGAATAATATTTATGGCAAATAGTTCAGGTCTGTTGACTGTATTATTATATGCGCGAGTCTGGTTTATAATTTACAATTTTCAAAGCTTGTCTTCTTCTTCAGACTGACTTATGTAATACTATAAGAGGTTATCATTAAACTCAATTGCCTTTTAATTACATAATAAATTACTTCCATAAAAAATTCTGCGTGGAAAAAAATCAAGAATAATGAGATCTGTGAACGAAAATGAAAAGAAATAATAAAATTGTTTATTTTTGCTTATTTGAACTACTATCTAAATCACAAGTGTGGTGTTATGAACTATGAACAGTGTTGGAGGAGGAGAGCATTGCACAGTAGTCCATCAAGTCAACCCCTTCAATTCACTTGAAATCTACCAAGTTAAGATAACGATTAAAAAATGTTGAAGTTTTCAAGTTTTCTTTCATCTTTTTAACCGAAAATCAAATTCTTAATTCTTTGCAATTATAAATTCTTCTTTTTTATTTAGGAAGAGCAAAAACAACAGCAATTACAACCATGTTGTGTAACAATGTAAAGGTATTTTTTGGAGATCATGAAAAAAATCTGGAACATAACGTTCTTATGTCTACTTGTTTGTGTGTAGTTTATTATTATCCGTACCTATGTATTTTTTATTATCTAAACTAACATGAATCGTGATAATAAACTAATAAATGATGAGATCCATTTGAGCTTGAAACATTTTTCTAAAACTCGTACTTTTCCAGTGTGATGAGCAAGG
Organism: Entomobrya multifasciata; assembly: GCA_034693345.1. NCBI lineage: Eukaryota > Metazoa > Arthropoda > Collembola > Entomobryomorpha > Entomobryidae > Entomobrya > Entomobrya multifasciata. Next base: position 61,682 of record JAQFXM010000083.1, on the reverse strand, counting down.
ATGAGCACCTCTTATCTTCTCAGCAGTAGGTAGCTTTCTGAAGAAGATAGGAGGAGCAGGAAGATTTTTAACTGGAAATACATTAATTATTATCATTTTCTTTCCTTTATAACCAGTATAAAATATACGCTCGAAAATGTAAAACAGAGCAAAAAGATAAGAATTAAGACAGAAACAAGAAGATTTACAAAACATTTTCAGTAAGTTCATCTTTTCTCTCTTGGTGATCATGATAGTCATGATGATGATGATGATATCGGTGGTATGGTGGTTCCCTGACCATTTAAAACTAGACATGTTTATGATCATCCATCACAATTACTTTATGGCACATGCAAAACTGCCCATTTTATACGATTCTTTGAACCGTCCAACTGAACAAGAAAATTCTCAAGAAAACCATTGTATTCATTGAGTAGTACAACATTAACAACATATCCCAGAGATTGTTGAACATGTTAAAAAATATATATTTTTAAAAATATTTGCTAAAACGTGCAAAAAAGTATTTTTACATGAATGTATTTAAGCATAATATTGCAGCAATTATGAATGGTGGTTGTGCACGAGCGAAGAGAAGAAGGGTGAGGAATGATGGAATGGTGGTGATGATGATGTCAGTGGAGCGTGGTTTCGTTTCGTTTTTTTCATCTTCTATTTTTGCAACCTACCAAAACCAAGGCATCTTTATCATCATCTTTCAAAATGTAAATATCTTTTAATGTGGTTGGTAGGCATATTTAAAGAATAAGTTTCTATTACCACTTACCACCACCACACCACCATGTTCCATGATACAAATGCTGCTGCTGATGATAATAGGTTATGTGCATAGAAAAGAGCATAAAAATGGCAAGTTTTGCAAAAATTATAGACTTGGTCTATAAAAGTGGATTGTTACCCAGACCAAAAGTTCATTTGTCCATTAGACGGTTATCTGGATAAGTTAAGTTGCACAAGTGAAGAGATCTCCTCTTTAAAATTAGTGGAGTAAGTGATTGTGACTAAAAAAATTGTGCAGTAATTGTATAATAAGTACAAAAAATGAAGGCCATTGTAAGTTTCCAGCATAGCATGCAACATGCAAAACAATACGACAATTTTTGTCCAAACTTTTTTTACAGTGACATTTTTTAATTCTTTACCAACTTTTGTGTAGATTGGGGTACTCCTTTTGCTGGAGGTAGTTTTCCTTGCTACCGCCATCCCACTGGAAAACCCCGCTGAGTCCGAAGATAGTAAATATCTTGCATCTCAAGTTCGCCAAAAACGTGGATGGGGCTATGAAACCGCTTGGGTCCCTTCCCATGGTCCAGTGGTCAGTACCGCCATTCTTGGTCCTAGCAAGACCATTGTAACTGCTCCCGCTGCTGTTGCCGTTGCCGCTGCTCCTTTAACCACGAGCTATGTTGTTCCCCAAAGGGTAGCTACTGCAGTTGCTGTGCCAAGTGGTCATCACGCTGAGAGCTTTGTTTACAGCAGTGGTCCAGACCACACTTACTACGTTCATCAAAGGCATACCCCTCACACAACTTATTATTATCAACCCACCTCTTATCACCCCGCTACTACTGCAGTGCTGACACATCCCGCAACTCATTATATTGCTGGTTCGCCAATATATACCTCCTGGCGATAGTGTACAATTGAAGATTGTACGAAAATCTAGTACCCTTTTTAAAATGACCTCATTTCTAGCTTCCAACTATTTTTTATCAATTTTCTTGTAAAAAAAAGTAATGATATAAATATACATATTACAAAGAAATAAAAATAGCCATGTGTCCTTTTGTCACAACGTGTAATTTATATTGCGATTTGATTCAAGGAATGCTCTTGACTTTAAAGTCCCCAGTGACACCTTGCCTGTAATTTTGTATCTCACCTTCACCTTTTTATGCTTTGAAAGAAAAAAAATCGTTCGCTATATCATAATTATTTGATTTTAATTCATGCTTACGCGTTAAATACTTTTCATTCATTTACAGCAAAACTGAATGAAATGGAAAGTCCTTCACAAAAAAAAGAACAGAAATCATCAAGGCATACATTTAATTTTCAGTTTAAAAGCAAATGCGGCAGTTCTACCTTGCGAAGTTACGATCATTAATGAAAATATGGTCGTAGTATTTATTAAAGTACGGCTTATTCACACACAATCAGTGATTGTACTATACATATATGCTACTCCTTTGGTGCCGTATGATTATCTTGATCATCATCCCTTTAATAATTTATAATTACTGATCACCAACCATGTAATAACCATAAAAAAAGTTCAAACAAGAAGAGCTCCTATATAAATTGCAGGGAGCTGTTAAGCTGTTTATTGCACCTTCGATACCTGTAGCATACCACATAACATAAGATAACGCCATATAACACCAGTACCACCGCCACAGACACCAAATTGTTAAAAACACAATTTTTATATCGTAATTATAAAATAACATGAAAAATCATTGTCTTTTGCTTGAGCTAAGCTTTCTGAAAACAGAAAAGTGAAGAGCATTTATATTTTTAAGCCGATTCTCCTTTTTGTTGGGAGGATTTTTAATGATGTTGATAAGCTAATGCAAAAGTAAAGCTAGTAGTTGATTGTTGTAAGAATAAATTGTGTAGTAATATGCACACTTGCCGGCTTTACTAAAAAAGTGATGTTAATGCCTGACTACTACATGTAATACGGCTGCCGCTTTTATAAAGTTTTTTTTGGCCGCCGGGATGATCTTTTGGTGTGATATGATCATCATTATCATTAGATAGTGATAAAAGGTGATATATCACGAAAGTGAAACCAAAATATTATGTACATACATGATTTATAACAACCACCAATGCAATTAGTATTTTAATTTTGTATAAAAAGGTTAATAAGTAGATTTTCCTTTTGAGAATACCAACTCTACTCATTTTAGTGTATTGACTTTGAGTCTCATGCTATTAGTATTTATGTTGATCAAGAAAGTGATGTGTGTGGGTTCAGCTAGTTCAGCAGGAGTAATTGTTACAGATTTTTATTACTATTATGCCAACATTTCATGTTTTAATTTTTCAAATAAACTGAGCGCATTGCACTGAAAATTGAGTGTATTGAGACATTATGAGACAACTAAATAGGTTTATTTGCTTCGTTAAAAATTTGAATAGTTTAGTTTTATTGCTTTTTTTAAATTGGCTTTTGGGAAAATTTGTTATTATTAGTATTTGTTGCAAAATCATGAAAGCTAAACAATGTACACAGTTTATGTAATATGATGATTAGCATCACGATTTATCACTAAAAGTAATCAATTTTTGTGAATTTTGAGAATGAAAATTGAACTTTTGCATAAACTCTTATAAAATGAACTAGATGATAGGGATAATAGGTTAAAGTAGGTAATCTTCTCTTATTTAATCTGTCTGTCATACACATTTTGAACAAATTTTTATATTTTAACATCGATGTTGAATATTATTGATGTTTGGTTGGTTTTGGTATAATTAACTGCATCTAATCCAATTTGTTAACCCGGGAAGTTACACATCTTAGTTTTACGTTACCACTCAAAAAAATAATTTCTTATTCAACAGCTTGGAAACCCTACAGTTGAGTTTACAAAATGCTACCTGAACTTTGTCTAAAAAATATACTACGCTGTACACATTGTAGATCCTGTGTACTTTAGTTACCATCAAGCATCGTGTCCGAAAATTTTACACGCGTTTCGATTCCTTGTTAGAGCTAAACCATATCACTATTTAAATAGCTTGAAATTGTACCAATTACCTAAATGGATATATGTGACATTAAACCCCCATAAAATCAAGATAAGCGTGCTTTTTCACGTGGGGAGCCAACATTACCAAACTCCCATATTAAACAAATTGCTTGCATTCCATTATTATTTCCATTAGTCTAAAATCATAAAACCTGAGTGTAACTGTAACATTATATTTATATTTTTACGAAAACCTTCAATCTTATAACGGAATCCCTTTACTAGACAATATATAATATGATCAGCTTGTGCACAAAATTATGAAGGCAAAAAATAACTTTTTCACAATTCAATTAAAATAAATTGCTTTATCATTGCCGCTGTGTTGAGTTGCTACTTTTCTCCCTCTTGTTTACTAAAGTGTAATTACTCTAATAATGTTTTTGTGTTTGTTTGATCCGTTGTAATGATAAGTTGACATATCTGTTCAGTGGGACAGTGAACTGCACAGCATATAAGTACTTTTAAAAAATTAATGGTCATATTTAATAATAGAGACAACAATTAGCCGAACAAAATGACAGTGTACACCTGTACGACACCCACTACACCACCCCCACACGACACGACATACCATAATCACTCTTTCCTAGCTGATTTGCATATACATTTTTTTCCTTCACTTACTATTAAACATGCATGCTAACTGATTTTAATGTGCTGACACGCATAAATTAATGTAATTTATTTTTTTAAACGCAAATTGATATGAAAAAATGTAATATCTCATTAATTATTTTTTTACTGCGAATTTTCGCTTCCTTCCTTCCTCCCTTGTCATAACAGTTAAATCATAATTACATTTTACAAATTTAAAATATATATCTATCCTCTCGTAATATTGATCCTGATAAAACAGCAAGAAAAAAACTTTTTAAACGTGTCAGGTAACATGTAAATACAAATGTTTTGTTACGCAACATCCCCCAACAAAACCCAGTTGGCTTATTTATATCAAAGCACTTCATCAAGCATCCTGATACTCCGACATCGACATCGACTCATATTCTTGTTATCGTCATCCTCCTCCTCCTCTGCTTCATGAAATGAATTGAATAAGTTCTTAACACGTTTCTAGAATAAAAAACTCATAATCAATTTACTACAATGACTCTTTTGATTTCTGTCGGAATTTTTAGTTTACCCCTTTCTTGTCGTATTTTGAACTCTACTTTTATTTACAGCTTTTTGTATTTTCCAAACATACATAACTTGCAATCATATAAGCTGTCAGAAAAAGGATTTACCTTCTACCGTTCGTTCGCGTTCCTTCAAACATCAAATCACTTTTCTGCCTTTTTTTCTGACGTAAAGTCACTTTCATTTTCAAATTCATCATCACAAAATATAAAGGCAAAAGCCAATCTACCATACTTATCTTTTGCTTTATATGTATTTTTCGAAAGAAATAACGAGAGTATGACCAACCATAACATAAGCTCTCTTAATAATTTTTATCTTATCACCCACACCACCGCACTACCATCATCATCATCATCACCATATTTTCTTACTCTTCTACAAAAATATCCATTCACCTTTTAAATTGGCATATTATGAATGTATATTTACGCTTTAACTTCAATCTTTTGCTCATCATCATAATCGTCGTTACTAATGGTATATGTGTGGCACACAAAAAAAAGTTTCTAAAGAAGTAAATTGCAAAGTTCAAGATAAAAATTTACGAGTATGCATGATGCATTCATTTATGATATAATGAATGAATGATGGTAAAACGCAATGATATATTATTACGTATATCGGCTATCTATCGTTTTTAAAATGCTTTGCTAATGCTGTGAGATATCAAGATTTTGTTGTTCTGTATTTCGCTCTTTTCTCGTAAACAAAAAAATGCATATTTTTTATATTTATCGATATGAAAAAAGTTAATATGTTAAACATGTGTTGCTGTAATGATTTTCTTGTAAATATGCTACATTTCTGTAAAAATTGTAAACTCCTATCATGATTCATCAGCAAAATCATTCATAATCAAAAATGTATATTTTTTTTTTCTACTTACAAACTTATCTTGCAAACACACTCGACTTTAACTGTAAAGGAAGTTACTTAAGCCTTTTTTTAACCAAATCTTACTTAAGAAGATGTAGACAAGACACAGTGAACAGAGAAGAAGAAACTTTTTTTTAAAGGATTTCATTCACTTTGTTTTTCTTATTGTTATGCTATTATGGGAAAAAAATTTGTTCCATAAGCTAAGCTTGATCCATGATGATGAATGATAATGTGCGTAGAATAGAAATGTTATAATGAAATATGAAATGTCTTTCTGCATAAAAATATCTTTTTAAATGCATTTTTATGCATAGAAGCATTTTAACTCTTCACGTGTTCTTCATATATTTCACCTAGTTCATTCTTATATGTAAAATGAATTAATGCGTGGGTGTATACGCTTGCTTCCCTCTGCATAACATTAACAATATATTAAATGCCTTTTTAAAACAACTTATTTAATCGTTTTCATGCTCACGTAGCTTAGCTTACTTAAGTTTTCAGTATATATTTTTTCCTTTGTACACCCTTTTGTTGTTCTTGTTTTCTAGAAAAAAGAGAAACTTTTTTTTTCTTTGAAATAAATGCAAATCAAATGGAAACTCTTGCTGTGTATTGCATTGCGTATTGATGTGTGCATTCAATGAAATAATGTATATTTAGCTGTGAGTTATAGGTATTTAGTATTTATTATGATTATTATGGCTTGATTAGTCGAATAGATTAAAACATTTTTGTTTCAAATATATAATAACTTGTAGGTGCCTACGCATGTAGGTATGTATGTGTGTTACACATTTATAATGACTTTTTTAGAAGGCGGAGTAGGAGGAGGTCGGTAATGGGACTACTTAACGATGCATTTTTTTCTTTTTACGATTATCGATATTGGCAGCGCAACAAAGTAAATGAGAGAAAAAAAAGGTGATTTAAACGATGTGACTTTTTCCCACACGACAAAACGCGATGATATTGAGGATCTGATAAAAGGTTACTTCTCTCCTTCTCTTGTGGCTTGTTAAATAAGACCTGTGATTAGAGGCACCTTCATTGACATCAAGTCGTCGTTAGTCGTCACATGGAAAATGTGTAAGAATACATGGTCTGCAAAAAAAACAATGTACTAATACTGTGGCCATGCAATATCAATGCGAAATGCAATATGTATTACAATGCAGAATGAAGCATGAAATGCACTACATAAAATCGCAAGTTTTTCTGTGAAAGAATGCATGTCAAGTAACACAAAACAATTGAAAAGGACCACGGTAAAAAATAAGTATATTACGAGAACAGTAATGTAAAGTAAATTACTAAATCAGTGGGTAAAGTTTATGATGACGATGTTGGTTGGTATGTTGTTCAATGAAACTGATGGGACTTTTCAACCTCACTTAACATGACTGCTAAAATGTTAATGCTTGATTAAATAAATTGAATTGCTTTGTATTTAGTTGTTGATTGTGCAACATGGTAAATGGTGAACCCTTGTATTTTAATCAATTGCGTATTATTATCCTTTTAAAAAATGTTTTAGTTGTGGTTATTGCGCTGTTTGTTAAAGTGCGTTGAAATGGGATAAAAATGATAAGACAAAGACAAAATTTGTTGTCGTATTCGATAACCGAATAAACCAGGTAGGCGTGTGTGCGCGTGCGATATGACACAGTTGACGATGGTAAGGTGGACGGTTCAAAAGAAGGAACTGAGTAAAATGAAGAAACAATTTGGACTTGAAACATTATGGTAATGAACAGAATTTGTCAAGTAGGGCTTCAGTGTGGTACTTCGTTTTGTTTGGTAAACAGTTAAAAGAGGTATCAAGGTGTTAGAAATGTTTTGAACTCGGTGTTGAAAATTCAAGAAACTTTGAATTGTGAAATGTCGTAGTGCATAAGTTAAAAGAGGGCTTTAAAATGGCGTCAAAAGCAAAATTAACTTTAAGCCAGTTTTTGTTTCGCCGTAATAACAATGCTTCGAACAATGAAACGGGGAAAAGTGAGCAAACCTCCCATGGTGGTAATAATGGAGGTGGTGGTGAAATGAATTCAGTGAATGGGCATACATCTTCAGGAAGTTCTCCAAACCGTAAAATGTCGGTTGGATCTTCTGGAGGAACTGTGTCTGTAGCTGGAGGAAAGCAAGCACAAAAACATTTTGAATATGTACAAAAACAGGAAATTTTAAAGGCACATCATCCACAAAAATCAGCGCAGCCCTCCATGGATTCATCGCAACAGAGACAGCGTCAGCAGCAACAACAACAACATCATCAAACACCTCATCAACAGGTACAGCAACAGCTACAAGGTATTTTGAAAAAACCAGGTGGAAATGGAAAGGAATCGTCACCTGGAGGTGGTTTGGCTTCACGAACCCATCGATCATCATTACACCGTTCCAAATCCAACCCCAATCCTTCCAATAATCCGTTGAAGGAGGTAAGTTGGAGTTGCCCAACTTTGGAAAAGCGGCGAGAAGTTATCTTGAATTACTTTGAGAGAATTATTTTGGAAAACAAACAAGAACAAAATGTACGCAATAAAGGAACAATCAAGCCTAATATACCATGTGAGGGTGGTAACGGAGAGCCGATATATGAGGAAATTTTAGATTTGTCTGGGCTTCCACCTCCCTCACAATTCATGAATTCTTCAGAGAGAACTGGCTCCTTGAAACCGAAACTTGGACCGAAAAAGGTCCGAATGAACATTCCCCAGGATCAACAAAACAATGTTGGAAACGGGCAGTCTCCCATTTATGACAAGGTACTATGTCGAAGTCATAGTATGCTTGAATCTTCTTCATCAACAGCTTCTCTAAGCTCTTCAGGTTTTTATGATATTGCCCCTTCGACAACCGCATCTATTTCTTCGTCAGGCAGCCACAGCCTCTATGAAAACTTTCGACCCTCGTCTTACTATGCCCCATCATCATCTTCTGAAAGCGATTACGGTATTGTAGGTGGAGGAGGACTTGATGAACTCACTGGTAACGGTAATAATGGGAAAATACAGACCACACGCAGAAGTCACAGCTTTCATGACAATTACCGCACCAGTGGCAGTTACAACATTCAAACTCCTCAACATCCTATTGTTGACACGGACCAACTTTATGCCAAGGTCTGCAAACGAAAGAAACTGAAAGTTCCAACTGACCAATATCACCAACCGCCTCAACAACAGCAACAAAATCATCAAAGACCATTATCATATCCAACCACAAAACAAGATTGCAAAGCGAACCATGATGAAGATACTGAGAATGGCGAGCAATTGCGTGTGCAAGTTTCATGCGGCAATGTAGTCACCATGATTCCTGTGATGATGCCCTGCTCCTCGTCCTTTTCGACGTCATGTCTGTCACTCTCATCTTCATCGGATAACAACAACGATGACATGACCATCACAACGTCTATCAGTAACAACCACAGCAGAAATAACCACAACGGTCATCATATGCAATATGACATCGAAAAAAATCTACCAGACAAGCATATAGCATACACCCAAGGCAAACGCGGGGGTGGATGCAATGGCGATGGCAGTAGTGAAACTACATCCCGAATTTCTGCAGCTATTCGAAATAGAAACAATTTATCAGTGATTCATTTACTAGCCTCTTATGATCCCGCTAAGGAAACTGAAGAGTTCATTCCGACACCCACCTTCACCGCCATCATTGACTCGACAGAGTGTGCCCCCAAATCTATTTCGGTACCTGTACGTGTCGACTTTTCTTCATCAAATAGCAACAATACCAGCCCTACAAACAACAATAACAAAAAGAATGAGGAGGATTCCCATCCCAGTTCACGCCAGCCCCTGATGGTAACCAACTGTAGTTTCGGTTATGATAATGATGCGTTTGAAGATGATGATGACGGGGAGAATAATAATCATCATAAAAATCTCTCTTCGTCTGGCACAAGTAGCACCAGTGGTGCTGATGACGGGGATGATGGCAGCAGCGCAACCAGCGATTCCGACGATACAGATGAGGATGATCATCACGCTCAAAAATGTAAGCCGCTCTTTCATTTTAAAATATTTTTCGTTCCATCAACAAACCAAACGACCGAGTTTTACAATAACATGCAATTTTTTTGTTTGCTGGGTTAAAAACTGAAGAAAAAAAGAGGATATTTTTTGCTTATTGTGCAGCGCTGCATACATTATTACTAAATTGCATTGTGTGTCGGCGGGTGGCTTTACCTTAATAAGCAGGCATTATGGTATGATGATGGGTGCGCAAAGTATAAAAAACATGAAAAAACAGAGGAACAGTTAACTTGAATTCACTTTTTGTGCAAATTCCTCTATTTCTGCTTCTCCGCTGGTACGGATGATCTTGTCTTCTCACACATTCTGATTCTCTGAATATGATGATTATTATTGGAGTCAAGTTCATGAAAATGCAATAAGGCCAGCCAGCATAAAAAAACGCTAAACGTATATGCATCTCTACACCTGCATACATGAAATATTGAAAGAAATATGCCTGCCTACAAATTTCCTAATTGAATAGAATAAAGAACGAGTACAAGAACAGTCGAGGGAGAAAAAAATATATACCACACGATTTTAAATAAATAAGCATGCATGCCGTTTCCGTTCCAATACACTGATTTGAAGAATTTTTTTTTCTTGAAGAGCGAGGAGAAGTTGAAGAGAGAAGCAGAACAGAAGAAAAAATTCAAACTCTTCTTAATATTCATACATGTAATTTTAGAAGAGCTTGTACAGTTTTGTTCTTCTTTTTAAAAAGTAAATATGACTTGAAAAGGGTGCATTGTACATTCCATTGTCTAACTGATTGTGATTGTCTGAAATGTCTGTATCTGGTCAATAGGCATCTTTTATTCATTTATTCATAAGCATGAATCGGAAAAATATGACGAAAAAAATACTCAAGTTGAAGTACATCTTGTGCATATACATTTTTTCAGTCTAGTACTAATAAATACTTCAGAGACAAAATATTTTTTGTTTTACAATTTTAAAATGGTTTATAATTTACATAGTTCCACTTTATTCAAGTCGCATATTTTTACGAGTCTATACTACTATTTGTCTCTCATCGATTTGTTTAATCTCTTTCCAGATTATACTTCATCTACTATCATCAAAATCCGTTAAAATCAGACAAATAAACTTTTTGACGCCCAATACCATAAATTATCAACTTATCATCGACTAAACTTTTTTTTTCTCCTTTGTTTACGCATGCACGCATGCACTAATATAATTATACTGTATTAATTCTATCACCTCTCCTCCTGTCTTTCTGACTCAATGGTACAGTTTTACTACTCCAATTATCGGCACAATACTCTCTGTCTGAATACGGCAATAACGTCGTGAGCTGTAAGATCTGTGTGTTCTCTCTCATCATCTCTTTTCTTTCGTTCGACATTTATTACTTTTCTTTCAACATCTTTCATGAGTGCATATCACACAAAAAAAGCAACAATTGGTTGTTACTTTTGCTGTACTATTAAACTCTAGCTAGTCAAAGTCAACAATAGCCAATAGAACAAAATATATTTTTACTTTACATTTTATTTTCATGCCCACTCACAGACACAACACAACAGTCCACATTATATTTTTCATAGTTGAAAAATATTATATTATGAAGAAAGAGAAAAAAGAGATGAAGATGTTGTTGATCATGCATTTCATTCACAATAACCATTTTACCTTTACCATTTTTTTTTCTAAATGCGCTTTTCATCTCTTCTTCCTTTACTTCTTGACTTTTTCTCGAGAAGTGGAGAGCTTTTGTTAAGTAGTAATTTCACATTTCACGCAGTTTTACAAGCACATCATGATTATAATAATGTGATATCCTTTTTCTTATTCAACATCTTACAATGATGATGATAGACGCTGTACAGCTATGTAAGAAAATGCAAGAGAGAGAGAGAGAGATGCATTTTCAAAACAAAAATTATATTTTACGATGCATGTGGTGCGGTGCATTACATGTGTGTACACAGTGCGCACAATATTTATCTTTTTTCTCCTATGATATATATTTTTTCATACAAAATGGTTACGAATTACCAAACCAATGTTAGCTTATTCAAAAAACACAAAAATTTGTGTATGAAAATTGCATATAAAGAATAAGAAGAATTCTAACAGAGTTCTCTAAAAACATCATCATCGCCAAAAAATCATATGCTTTAATCATCATATCATCATCATTGTTGTTTTTTCTTTTAAAGAATATATGTATTTTTCTCTTAAAGTAGAGATGATGATGGTGTTAGTGATGTTATGCCGATGATGTTGATGATGATGATGAGGGTTACAAGGGAGAAAAGTGCGGCGTACAGAGAGAAGTTATTAGTAGTCTGTTATGCAGGCATCAAGCAGTTAGGCACTTAGTTTTTATCAAAAGAAGGATTTCATGAGTGTGTTTTCAAAAAAAGTACTCATTTTGTATTATTGCACCTTTTATATAACGAAACAGCTTATTATCGTAATTCGTAATCGTAATCATATCGGCCTGAGTCTTGACTGAGCATATTTGTATGTGTGGAAGGGTGTCTACATCAAAACTACGCGTTGTATTATCGTTTGATGGTTGATACAATATAGTGTGAACAATTAACGCAACAATAAGACTACATAACAGGAGGCACATAAAAAAGTACATGAATAAATATCTCAACTGATAAATTTTCAATTCCTTGTAAAGTAGTCACATTAATACTGCTTAAGTGACTTGGTTCACTCGTTGAATTGAATTTGGCAAAAAAATAACAGCAAAAAGAGATTTTTTCTGGTGTCAATATGAATTGATAGGGTGGTGATGGCGAGGAAGACTTAAGATTCACCAGAGCAGCCGACTGGCGACGCTTGGTCAAGTATGCATTTTAGTTGGCTTGTAAATTTCAACCGAGATTACAATTTACATAATCAAAATATTTGCATGGAAGACCCGACGGCGATTTTGACAAGAAGTGTGAAATAGTGAAAAAGTGCGAAAGTCACAAGTTAGCAATCCTAGTTTGAAAAAAAGGATTGCATATTGCATTGCAGCATGACATGTTTGTATATTGACATGTCAAATAGTTCATATTTTTTTGTTCTTCTGCTTATGATCTGTCAACGACTTTATTAAAGTGAATACACTTTACTTTTATCAAGAAGTTAGTTCCGTTGATGAAGTGAGTTGAATTGAGTGAGAGAAGCCATGCAAATAATCTGTGTTGCCGTTGCCGCTGATTAAAAATCGTACGTGAAGAGGAGTCTTCTCGACAATCTGCATATTATGTATGTAATTACATTTTAGTTAAGTAACATTTTACATGTAATAATCATTGTTCTTTTATGCTAATATCATAAAAAAATATCGCAATGATTATTTAATTTATTTTTAGCAACAAAGTTGTTTATTGTGAGACGTTGGAAATACAGAAGAAGTGGAGTGGTGGTGTGGTGGGTGACTTGACATTACTACATTTTTCTGTGAGTAATCATGATGATGTCGCTGTGTTGATAAAAATATATTAATTTTTGTGCTTATCATCTACATACACAGTCTAATGTAATAACTGGTTGTGAGAGAAGAGGCTTAGCAAACAATTCCGGTATTACCTATCAAACTATTTATCCTTATCATCACCACCCTCCCACTCGCTTTCATCATAACTTATTTCTTTGTTAGTGGTATAAACTGCATGATGAGTATTATTTTTTTAATGAAAGTTTTGTACTCAACATTGGATATTTAATTAAACTTTGTGTCCGAACAAAGTTACTATTATGCATACGCGACTGGTGTGTGCGTGTGAGACATGATAAAAAATAAAGTTGATAAGATTAGCCACAAAGATATCAGAGACACACGTTCAGTTGAGGCGAGTTAGCCTCAGTTTGCAAAAAAAAATTATTGTTCAACTCGGTTAACTCCGTCCTAAAAAACAGTTTTCGCCTGTCATTTTCCATTATATATTTGTTTCTAAATTAGGTACAATTTGTTAGCTTTGGTTGCTGGATTTTTCATGGTCACTTGTGCATATCGTGTAATTAGGCAGGTAGGAGGATGAGGGCATTCTGAGAACTATTGTATTAAATGATAATCCTTTCCACCGACATGCCATATATTATCTTCTTTTACGTCAGTTGATGCGATGCGCTATCGCATCTCCTATCATTGAAGACTTTATCCTCTTTTTTGTGTTGTGTATGTGTGTGTGTAGACCTAACTTGATTAATAATCAGTAGTTACATACTTAACAAATATTGCAGAGATCAACAGATGGAAAGATTGCATTTTTTCCTGATATTTCGCAATTCGCATATTTTTGTTCCAGTAACTTAAGCACCTCACCAAACCACACCAGACACAACTGGTGTACCTACCTACGTGCAAAAAATACTTTGATCTTTAACATCTTTGTTAATTTAATTTATTACAGATTCATTCACAAATAGTGATGACCGAGGTGTACTGACCCATCGTCATCATCGCGTGAAAAGCATTACATTCCAAGACGAAACAACTACAAAAGATCTTTTGCTTTTAACTACAAGTGAATCTGAAGACGACGAGGAACTCTGTGAGCATAAGTCCCTGTTAGAGATGAGCAATTCAACAAAGGCAGATCAGATTCTGGATGACTCGTCCGGAAAGGAGGACAAGTATAACAGCTTGATGGATGATGAAGACAGAGGTTTTGACAGTTTTTTGGATGATTCTGAAAATAATGGGTCGGGGGATAGTCCGTCGTCATTTCGATCAGATAATTTAAGGAACCAGCGAACATTTGCACAAATGACGCAAGGTGTTCCTCAGGAGCAACTTAAGAAAAAGGCAGCCAGTGTTTTGGATTTGATAAACTCCGAAATATCTGATTTGCATATGAGGGAGTTGGAGTTAAAACAGTTGCATAGTCCACCCCCGCATGGTAAAGGTGAAAACGAAAAGGATGAGCAGGATAACAATGAAGGTTCAGCGGAGGATGAGTTTGAAGAGAATAGCTCGGGGGAGGATGATTTCTCTGATTCGGCAATTGAATATGATGGTTTTACCACAAATGGGTCACATTCATCTGGACAAGTGTCCCCTTCTGAGAATTTAAATGAAATGATAAGTCAACATCAAGATGAAATCCAACAGACTAGGCATGTGGTGGATTCATCAAACATGGAGCAAAAAGGTAATGATGATGAAGAGGGGCAGGAACAGGATGAGCAAGGAGAAGAGGAAAAAGATAAGCGAGGTCAGCAAGAGGGAAAGCGATCTGAAATTAAAGTTCGTCCTTTGGATGAGGCGGAAGATCGCACAATACAATTCCCAGTTTCAGATGAAACTCCAATTGAAAGAGAGATTCGTTTGACAAGAGAAAGGGAAGAGGAATTCCGACGAAAGAATCATCCATTCCTTGCTATTTGTCCACCTGCTCCTGCATCAAAAGGTACAATGAGTCTTCCGGTGACGAAACCCAGAGATGTTTCAAGTCGCCCCGAAAATCAACCTAAGGCCCAAACACCAAACTTCCCTGGCTCTATTGCAACAACAGCCCAGAAAGACATTCAACTGGAAATGGCTACAGCAAGATTCAAGAAAGAGATTGAAGAGAGCATGAAGCGTGAAAAGGAATTAATACGGGAAACAAGATATCAGGTTCCAGCAGCGGTGGATAATGAAGATACTGAAAATAATGAACCTGTGGCACCACCACCGGCACAACAGCAAGAAGAGCAAGAAAAGAATATAGAACAACAGCAACCACAAAAGCCTGTGGTACCGGTGGCACCACAACAGACTATTCCACCGACAACTACTACTGTTGCTCCAGAGAATTCGAATCAGAGTCAACTTCGTAAACCGACACTTGCCAAATTGCCCATAGCCAAGTTACCAGCAGCTCGTTTCTTTTCCCCACCTGCTTTCAACGCTAATAAACCAAGTAGAATCACACCAGTGCTGTCCCCAATTATTAACAAGGGTAACTTGGGATTTCCAACTTCTCCGACTACCAACAATGCTGTTGGTGGATCTTTACCGGTTGGCATTAGCCGACCAAGTTATACTTCTTTTGAAAAGTATATTATGCAGACAAGCATGAATTATATGGCTAACAAGGAAAAAAACAACTCACA
This sequence comes from Entomobrya multifasciata, assembly GCA_034693345.1. NCBI lineage: Eukaryota > Metazoa > Arthropoda > Collembola > Entomobryomorpha > Entomobryidae > Entomobrya > Entomobrya multifasciata. The sequence goes on along the minus strand of JAQFXM010000083.1, from coordinate 45,772 downwards.
ACCAAATAGCCCAGCAGTTACTTTGGAGGATCCACTGAAAAATCTTGTGGGAACTGATCCAGGAGTGGTAAATAAGCATATTCAGTTTCAAATTCCAGAGGATCCATTACGCATTGTTCGGAAGCCTAGCTTGAGCGATGAGCCAAAAGAGGATGAAGAGGAGGAGAAACCCAAGAGGAAGTACATTCCAGCTCAGGATAAGATCCATAAGGAAATTCAAGAATTGGCCATGAGAGAAAAAGGTAGCTTGAATATGACGTGTTTCTGTACTTTGACTAGTCTGACTTATAGACTACAAAAGTGATTCTTTGAATTTTTTTTTTTTTGTAGAACTGAATCATGCACGAGGTAAATGGAAGTCAACCTTGGATCTTCCTGAGGCTCTTAAGGATGCGGAGGAAGAGAAGGAACCACTGCGAAGAACTACTTCCACCACACAGTCAACATTGTCCCTCAACGTAACCACTTCTGTTTCTAAAGATAACATTTCTACGGTCACTATTGGGGCACCAACCGAGGTACCAACTGATGACGTGGCTGGTGATAATGGAGAGTCTGATAATTTAAACTTGCTAAATGTGACATCCGAAGATGTAAGACAGGTAACAAGGGTCAAGAACCCAGCAAGACGAAGACATTCTTTGTTAATCAATCAATGGGAGGAGCGTATTCGCCAACAACAGCAGCAAAATAACAAAAAGTAAAAAAAAATCACAAAAAATTCAAGAATTATTGTAAACTAAAGAAATACAGGTATATTTTATCATTATTACTATGAAATGTTGTTAAAAAGTCGCTATATATCTAAAAATTTGGTTTATGTATGTTGTACTTGCGTTAATATATTTTCAGAATTCTTTACTTTGCTTTACTTTTAAATATTTTACCCATAAAATAAAATTTCATGTACTTTGATTTTGTTAAATATATTTTGGAGATTCTGAGGGGAATTTGGAATTATTATGAATCAAAATACAGTTTTACCATTTAAGTTAGTTTTATTATGGAAAATGTATATTTCATAATTATAAAACTAGTTTTAAATGTATATGAATCACTATTAGATTAAAATAGTGTAACAAATAAAAATTGTATCTTACAACATTTTCAAAAAGAACACAATCAACTTTCACATTTTTATTAACTTGTTTACTTTACGACTACTACATAATTACATATTTCATAGCAAATGACTTGAAAATACTCTAACATGTAATTAAAAATTTAAAAAACGATTCAAGTTAGAATTTTACTGATTGAATGATTTAAGGTAACTCAATACCAATAAGTTTTCTTAGGTATTCTATCTTCTTTGATTCCCAACTCGTCCATAATTTCCATTTCAAAAGTTTTCAAACATGGCTGATAAGTTATGGCTTCAACTACATCAGCCTTTGTATCTTTCTCAGTTTCAGCATAGGTCTTTCTAGTTTTATAGTCCATTGTTTCATCCGCTGAATGAGGCAATGGAATTATCCTACCCGTTCGAAGGGACACCCGAACACGCTCACCATCTTCCGTGTATCTCCATTCCGTCTGGGTAGTTTTGTTATCTGACGGGTCCACCAATGCAATTTGATTAGTAACAAGAAGTGGTGCTTCTGACTTGACTATCATTCCTGGATAATCCTTTGTCTTTCCAACTCTACGATGATGGGTATTTAAACCAGCAACCATGACCCAGTTACGTTCTTGGATTACTTGAGAAACAATGCCTTGTCTGCCCCTATCTTTCCCCACCAGCACCTCCACACGATCCCCTCTGAAAAAATTCCAATCTTTAATGGGCTCCACAAACACGGGGGAGCTTCGTCCAACTTGATTTTGTCTCTTGGCTTCATCAGTCCATGGGCGATTTGTTGTGAAGCGGTACTTCTCAGTTTTTCTTGATTTCATGGTGCGGGGGAGGAAATTAATTCGGTTTGGTGTTTTCCAATCAATTTCTTCGGATGCTCGTTCAATATATTTTTCCGGGAGATTGGAGTATTGTTTTGTTAATTCTCCAATGCGATTGTTGATGCTACAACAAAGCCTTGCTGATAACCGCATTTTGAAAGTTGCTCAAAGCAGGTAAGTGAGGTCTAGGTGCCGGGTCCTTATTTAGCTGTGGGAAAAACAACAATAAAAAGAAATACACCCATTAATCATGTAGCAAATCAAACTTTTTGAACTGAAGGACATTCTAAACCGTATAACTAATGCATATACATTACACATTATTTTTAATTACCTGTTAACTTTAACTTTTTAACAATTTCAACCCTCTCACGGTTTCGGACTTCATGCACGTACAATCACATGTTTTCTGTTTTGTGGAGCACCAGCAAAGAGATGCATGCACCAAATATTATATGAGAAAGAATACACACAGATGGTACACAACAAGAGGTCTCCATCTCATCTCCGTCTATCAAATGCACATGTTATCGTAAACTGCAAATACTTTCTCTGGAGGATGGAAAATTAGTAACTAAACTAAAGAAAAATGTTGAGCACAACTGCTACCCGATTAGTTTTAAATAATCAGTTATTAGCCAGGAGTATTCCTGGAATTTGTATTCATTCTAGATTGGATGGTACGCCCAAAAGGTCATACGCCAAGCCGGCTGTAGGAGGTAATTTGGTTAAATTCAAAGAAAAGTTTCTTTCCAGTGGTTCAGCTATTTTTGGAAGAAGTTTAATTAAAGTATGATCATGATTGTATTATGATGAGCAGGTATTGGAGGACTTGGTAAAAAGAAGCTTGGCAAAGCAGGCCCTTCCTTGGAGAAGAAAGTACTTCCGGTGGAAACAGACCCTAAAAAGCTGGTTACACATTGTTGCGGTTTAAATATCATGAAGGAAGGACCAGAAGTTGAGCTGAAAGATGATAGCGAATACCCTGATTGGTTATGGACGTTAAATACTGGTTAGTACCCAATGTAGTGTTGAAATATTTTTTCTGGAAATGTTAAACTTGCTCCAGTGGGCTTATTGTCGGGCTGTTTTTTTTTAAATTAGGACCACCTCTCTCATTAGATCAAATGGATCCAGACACAGAAGAATATTGGATTAAGGCTAAACAACTTTCAAATAAAAGGAGCACGAGTATGATGAGGCTTAAAAAATTTTAGTCAACAGATTGACCATGTTCTTGCGTCAAAGAAAACCAAGTCGTATTTATGTGTTTCAATGTAGTTTAACTTTGCGTTTATGTCCACTGACAATTTTGTACAAATTAAAATTGTAAAGAAAACCTATAATCTTGACTCAAACTAAGGTGCGGTTCGTGCTTTTTTGATAGAATTTTTCACTAGTACTGAAAATTTCGGAACTTTAGTAAGTTTGTTAATCATGGTCCCCAATCTCAATCCTCATCGATAACCACAGATCTTCTACTGGACTGCGGTTCAAATTGCACATTTTCTGGACCTGAATAATGAGCTTCATCCTCCAAAAAACTTGTGGTGCTTAAATTCATGTGTTTCAAAATGGGGAAAAGGTAGTATGCTGTTAATTGTTGCATATTTGTCATGAGACTGCTGAGAAACACGTGAAAGCCAATGTCTTTCATTTTGTCCTTTCCATCGTCCCCATTTTCCACTACATTTCTTAGTGTCAAACAACCAGGTTTCTGGAAAAAATTTTATGTATGTTTATAAAGTACTGTTGAGATAATACGTTAGTAGTTACTATAAACTTAATTAGGACAAGTGTACCAAAATATTGGCGTTCGTAGCGTTGTCCGTCATCACTTGTAAAGTTACTTGTAGTCCACCCTTCGCTATAAACTGCGAAACTTGACAGGCGTTTTTTAATGTCATGTAGGCACAGCAGTACAGTATGACTTCCACCATCTCTTTTTCTTTCTACATAAAAGTTGCATTGTTTAACTAATATTCAGTGTGATGTGTCATTAATAAATTAATCATGTACAAAACATGATAATTTTCCACAAACCTGATACAACATAAGCATATCAACGATGTACTTCATCAAGGCATATGTGGAAACTCTATCCCTAACTTCTTGGCATACACAAAGATTGCGCAGTAAACTAACCGTGTTTCGCATCAGCGTCTAGAGAGAAAATCGTAGTCTATGTATCACAATTCATTCCATAATTTTATTTTGTCATTTTTACCTTGTTATCAGCCCGATGTTTAAACAAGTTGCGAATTCCTGGAACAACATTTCCCGATTCCATGCTCAAACAAAGTTCATCATTTACTGCCATGCTTCCCAGTAAAATTACAATTGCGTTCATTGCCTCAACATCATTTTCGTCATCCACGGGCGAGTGTAAATTGAGACGGGATGCGAGGTTCGGAAGAATCCTGGCGCTTGCTATTGACTTTTTTCGTTCTGACGCGCGGTTAAATGATTCTCGTTCGTCGTCATTTAAAACTAGGGCTTTGAGGGCGGAGCACCACTGAAGACAAAAGAGAAGTTGAATATTTTTATGCACGGTATATTTGCAAGTTTTTACAGGATATTTGCATACTTCAAGTAAAAATTGATTTGAAATTCGGGGTCTGGCTGTCAGAGCAAGGAGAGGGTCCAACATGTCAAGATACCAACAAAACTGTTCTCGATTATCTTCCGATTTTATAAAAACGTTACGAAGAAGTTTCAAAACAAGAATCAAGGTTGACTCTGGAAGTGTTTTACTGAAACAGTAAAAATATACCCCTTTGAAAAATAAACTTTTATACTTTATCGATAAATAACTTTATATGAGAAATTAAGCACCCACTCCACTGCTTGCATTACGATTTGCCAGCCGACATCATCGATAATTTCTGGATTTCCAGGTGTTAGCGCGAACAGTGCTCTTAGAACTGCTTTTCGACATTGTTGGGCCCCGGGCCTGTTATATTAAAATATTTGATGTGTAGGAATGTAGATTAAATTATACAAATATAATTTTGAGTACTTTATGTATCCCTACGCCAATGTATTGGTGGTGGACCCACTGTAGCAACAGTAAATCCATGCTCGTGAGACAATCGCATAAGCGTCTGATTCCAAAACACTTTCCCTGACCTGTGGTCCTCCTGCTATTACTGCATCAGCAAATTCATTAAGTTTCAGAGTTACTTCCTTTGTTTCCGGATTTTCACTGTCTACTTGACTCTATTGAAAAACGTAGAATACAGAATGAATCTCTTTGCATGATCACATCATTTAACCATGATTTAAACTTCAAACATATAATATGTACGCAGCACTTATGCGCATCATCATATCATGCCAAATTATCATTTTTTCGATCAACCAAATGATTTACCATAAGATCCGCCAGAATGTCGCTCACACCTGAACCTTGAGACTTGGCCATGATGAAAATTGTTAGAAAAGTATCGATAATTTTTTAAATTTCGATTTTAGTTTATGTCCAAAAGTATATAAAAAGTTGTGTTTAGTGTGCCAATAAATTTGTAATGGTTGTGAATGCCAAATGGTCTTTCAAGTAAAATCTATAATGAGTGAGAAACGTCCGAAGCCGAAGTATGAAGTAAATCAAGTAAATGAAATGTTGAAAATATGAATGGAAATCAAACATGCCATAGTAATAGCCATCTTCAAATAGGCAACAGTAGGCAATTTTATTATTTTCATGGTACACAAATGAGCACACATTCCATCTCAAGAAAACTACATGTTTTTCTGCGAGTCGCATGCATGCTGGAATGCAGAACTTCTACTTTCTACCAAGAAAAACACGCTTGTGCAACAATGGCCAGTTTCAATGACTTACCTAAGGAGGTATGTCACATAGTCACATTATTGTACCTTTCTCACTCACTTTTCAGTAACTGCAATTTTAGTTCGTTTGACATCGTTCTTCTAGATGCACGATGTGATATTTACGAAACTCAGCAATGAAGACTTGCTTCAATGTCGGCAAGTCTCCCGGGATTTTCGAGACTTGGCATCCCACGTTCTTGACCGTCGCCACCAAGCCTTGTGGGATTGGAACCCATACTTCGCCAATACAGACGACGACGATTGGGTGTATGGAAAGATGGTCAAAGGTGTAGTTGCCGGTGGACTTCCAGCTTGCTGTTTTCGTCATAACTTTGAAACTATCCAATTTAAAGGACTGCTTACCAAATCTCTACTTATTTGGATTGATGACAACAACATGTCTGAGAAATTAACTAAGGTGGTCCAACCCTTCCTGGGGAAGCATGGTTCTCAGTTGACATCATTTACCCTCTCATTGGATGAATGTAGCCCCAAGTCCATTTACATTGGAGATCTCAGCAAGCTTCTCAGTTATATGCCACGTCTAAAAAATCTCGGTTTGCAAGCTTGTAATTGCTCTGTTCGTGCCAAAGGCTTGTATGCAACAAGAGGACAGCGGTTTCCAGTATTGCCTCATCTGGAAGTCTTGGATTTGGAACATAACGAAAACGTCATACTGACTGACTCATTGCTGGAGTCGTACGGAAGCCAAATCAAACGCCTAGTAGTATCTAGTGACCTGATAGAGACAAGTAAATATATAGAGAATATTGGAAACAAAAAGAATCTTCAAGTTTTCCAGCGAATTCAAGATTTGAAGATTGGTCAAATCACTGGAAGCAAATCCAAGAAAGTTGGTCAAGATCTCTGGAGAAAACTTTGCCATTTGCCAACATGGCGTTTGGAAAGGTTGTCCTTTCACGTTGAAGAATGGATTTTGGAAACTGATGGTCGTTGGAAATTGGATGCCAGACAGCTTCTACAAGTTATCTCAAAATTTTCAAAAAGTTTAAAGGAATTCCACCTAAGTTTTGAAAATGAGGATTTAGACTTGACAGATTGGTTTGTATTTCCTGTAGCCGCTGAAAAAGAATTTATTTTCCCTATAAATTGTCCAAATCTCAGAAAGGTTACAGTTGACAGTGTCCTTATGAAAACACCTCTTCTCCTCAAATTCCTCAAGTCTCTGGGAAATGTTGAAGAACTCCAGTTTTTAATGTGGCATCGGATTAAAACTGCTTTTCGTCTGCGTTGGAGGTACGAAGCAGAAAACCACATTCCTTCGGCGGACGATTGGCCAAAGGCTAGAGATCTACCTCGAATTATAGAGACTTTTTGGAAAACTCTTCCTACCCTTCAAAAAATATCAATTTTTGGGGAAAAAGACAACGTTTTAGTGAAGTCATACACGAGAAATGGATCAACTAAAATTAAACGTTAAATTATTTTGATTTATATACCTTATGTATTATTCTTCATTTAAAAATTTATCGTTCATTATAGTAGTTCCAAATGTGTACAGTGTATAAATTTTTACGTTATGTTAAAACTCGATTGAATTTTTATTAAATTTTCATAAATCATTTTTTTACGCTACTCGTTTCATCTTTTGTGTTTTACTCGTCGCGCCATAATCATAAATTATAGTTCACCGAGTCATTCATCATTATCATTCATCCTTCCACGCAATGCGAGACCTTTTGACCCACTTATCTTTATAAAACTCTACCAAAACTAATAAAATAAAAGTAGATGTACATATTGGAAATGCAGACACGCAAACAACAAAGTTTTTCCAACGTTTTTATTTTTAATCTGATGTAAAAGCTTCCAAAAGCATTTGAAAAGAAAGTGGGTGAGCGAATGAAAAGAAGCGACAAACAAAAGTCTTCGGCAGGGCACGCATTTGCATTGTGTTGAGAACATTATCGCTGACATCATCATCATTATATATTATCTTCGTCAGTTTTTGGCGTATAATATATCTTTTGGGAAGAAAGGAAAATGTGAAATGAGAACAAAAAAGTAGCATAAAAAGAAATATTACTTTTACTTTGTAGAATACATAGACTCCTCCGCTCTTCAATCCAATAATATGAATCATCACAGTATATTATGAGTTTTTCTTTCTCCACTGGCTTGGCTGACACCAGAGAAGACCAGACAGAAAAAGAGAAAAGAAAATTGAACCAACAAAGAAAGTTGAAACACTAAAACTATCAAATCAACCGTCACCCGTCATTATACTCATATATAAAAAAGCTTTATTGGCATATAAAACACTATTCTCCGTTAGCGTGACTTGACTTGTCGGGAGAAAGATTTTTATTGACTACACAAACAACTATCACATAATAAAAGAGAAGAAAAAAGGGGATATCGGATCGGGAAATCAGCTTTTTCCACTTATTAAAGTTGCTGCTTTCACGGAACGCGAGGGAGTCAGGTAGTGGAAGCCAGTGTTCATGAAAAGAGCTCCGAGCTGAGTTGAGCGGAACGGAGCCATTTTAGTTCAAGTGCATAGTAGAGAAAATTAACATCTCATTTTTTGATAAGAAACAAGTTATATTTTTGATAATTTTTAAAATATTTAATCATTTAATGTTACCAAAAGTAATTCGAGATGATACTTCAATCAGCCATACTGCTACCGGAGGAGTTGAAGGGACCAGTAAAGTGAGAATGTTATCTGCTTCAATTGCTGGGTCAGGGGGGAAATCCCTTAGACGTCCTATCTCCACTAAATCTGCTCATGTTACAAATATTCCATTGGAACCCACATTTCTTTCTCCATCATCCTCTATCCGTGAAGCTTCACCAAGTCGACCTTATTTGCCTTACTCTCCAGTTTCGCCGAGAAGGACAATTAGACAGAATAGCCATCGTGTTCAGCAAGAGCAGCAAACGACCACTGGATCCTCGTCGTCATCGTCGAGATGGAAAGGAGGTCAACAGAATGGGTATGGATTCAAAGGTGAACATCGAGCTAGGGCACATTCCCATAAGAACTTTCATGGAAAAACGTGGAATGGTACAAGAGGAGGACCTTCAGGTACAATACCTTCAGCAGACAACAAAAGTATGCCTTATCTTGTTCCCAAATCGGGAAAACAAAGATCTTCATCATCGTCAGCAGTTCCCAATAAACAACATACTTCATCATCAAATCAACCTCAGGTAAAAGAAGAAAAATTAATCGTTAAACCAGAGGAACTACAGACAACTGCAATGCAACTTGTTGGTGGAGGGATTGTGACGATGACTGGTACGACGACGGGAAACCCTGTTGTTGGTATGAATGTCAGTGGTGGTCCTGCATCCTCGTCACTGACCAAAGACAGGGTCCAGGTGTGCAGAACAAAGGAGGAAAAAGAAAAGAATCCAGATTCCATTAGATTGGATAAGCGGGGTGTCCGAGTTTTTCCAGACATTGGTGGCGGAGAAAGTACAACATTAAAGTTGTTGAGTCTTCAACATAATTTGATTACTAGATTGGAAAATGTGCCTTTGCTGAGTCAATTAGTTGTATTGGATTTGTATGATAATCGAGTGGAGAGGATTACTGGATTACATGGGCTTCCTTCACTTAGGGTATTGCTTTTGGGGAAAAATAGGTAAAAATCCATAAATTGATTTGTGCAATGAATTTTCGTAAATTTATACAGATTTCTAATGGGTGATGTTTTTTTGTAGAATTAAAAGGATTGAAGGCCTAGACAGTTTGAAACGCCTGGAAATTCTCGACCTTCATGGAAATCAGCTAAGATATGTAGACAATTTAGCTCCACTTTCTGCCCTTCGTGTACTTAATTTAGCGGGTAATTTATTGAGAAACATCCGAAATCTGGGACCATATGGAATGTCGTCCTTGACCGAGTTAAATATTAAACGAAATCGCATAAAAAACCTTGATGGACTGCAGAAGGCCCCCCACCTGAAAAAGTTGCTTATAGCTAATAATGATCTACCCAATATTGCATCACTTGCACCTCTTCGTAAACTATTTTATCTTAACGAGCTTGTCATCGATCCTAATCCCTTGGTAGGAGCGGTTGGTTTAGAATATCAAAGTCAAGTTCTAACATTATTTCCAAATCTTGGTTCACTGGATAGGAATTCAATTACAGACGATATGAAATTACAAGCAAAGCTGTGGCATAAGAAGAAACTGCAAGAGGAGGAAGCGCGTAAACAAGAGGAAGAACGATTGCGACAAGAAATGGCCGCATCAGTGGGACCACCAGGATCCCGGGAACAGGTTATTTATCAAGCCAGAAGGAGATGGGAATCGGTGAAAAACTTTGTAAAAAGTAGTGGAACACAGGAACCGGAAAGTAGCTTAAAAATTACAAAATCCTCAATGAAATCTGTTAAGAAAGTAGTGACAGTGGTGACTGAAGTAAAAGCTCAAAAACGAGTAGAATTACTGTACCCACCGTCAACGTTGGATTTGGAGGAATTTCCTGATGGTCAACAAAAATTAGACCAGATGGAGTCAATGATAAGTAGTCAGAGTGTTCACAAAAGTACTCCACCACCCCAGATTGATAAGCGATTAGAACGAGAAAAATCCCCAGCGCCAATGCAGTCGTGTACGGAATCTGGAATTTCTCAAATTACCCCACTCGTATCAAAAGTTTTACTAACGGTTTCTCCAAGAGACAATGGGAACAGTACAGAGCTGGAAACTAATGTCGTTATGATTAGAAATCCATCTGTCATTCGAGAAGAATCGGGAGAGGATGCATCTTTAACTATTAGTAGTATTCTTTCTAATGATTTACCAAACACTCCCAATGAAAATGAAGTAGTTCAACAACAAGAAATTCAACTTCTTGATAATCAATCCAGTGCCAGAAGTAACAGTGCCAAGGTTGCTGTTGTTCGACCATTGGTTAGGTCTGACATTTTCCAACAGGAAACATTAACAATTTCCAAACATTCCACAGAAATTCATGTGAGCAGCATTTCCAATACGGCTACATCTTCCAGTACAACTTTGAATGAAATGAATGATGTGTTCACTGAAAAGATCGAAGATCAAGCAGTTGGAGAAGTCGGGTGTTCTTCAAGCATTATGGAAAATATCATTACAAATCAACCACCATCACAACCTATGACCAGCCCACCAATTTTACATGAACAATTGGCTACTCCGCAAATTAAAGGTGACATTGCAGATAAAGATCAAAACTCAGATCAAGGAACTATTCCACAAACGGTAGTTCCAAATGAAGCCTCCAGAGTGAAAGCGAAACTTCTCAAACACCTTCGCAGCATCAGTTTAGATTCATATCCGCATCCATTCCTCCGACCAGATGGGCATAAACCTGGTGACGCGTCTTCGATAAACTCTGGATCTCCAATGATTCCCAGTGATGATGATGGTGATGGAGGTGAGGAGGATGACGATAATGATAATGAAGTTGTTCAAGATTATGAGGATGATGATGCTTACAGCATTGCAACTTCTACTGGCACTTCTGGTAGTACTCCAAGACGAAGCAATACTGTTGTTGCAACCACAAATCGTCTCCTTAAAAATGGAATGTTTCGCAAGCAAGTTTTTCCAAGAACAAAGTCTCAAAGAATCAAGGTGAGAATTGTTGAAGATTTTATTACAAAGCATTAAATAAAAAAACAATTGTTTTTTAATTCTTAATTGTTTTAGTTCAGGGATCGCTCTGCCAAATTGTTTGGAAGTACTTCAGATCTCTCTCCGAGGCCACCAAGTGGTGCAGCTAGCATTAAGCGGGTTAACAGCGGCACTGGAACAAGAGGTGGGGATTCCACAAGTGGATTGTATAGTGGCAGGGTATCCAATAATGGAAGAGTTCTTCGAAGATGTGACTCTGCAGCAAGCTTGTCAACTTCCGGGTTGAGTTCATTGACCACCTCTGCAGGAAATCCTGGCATGAGCAATTCCTCCAACAGTTTGGCTAAAGCAACTGTGAGTAATGGACAAGCCGGAAATGATGCGGATAATCAGAATGGGACATCTGCGTTAAGAAAACAAGGCATGGACTTTTTGGTAGAAGTGGAAGGAAAAATGTTAAATGTATTTGGTCAAGGAGGCCTTCGTCATGCATTGACTGTAAGCTTTATGATATACAAGAGCCAAAACTATATTTTATGCACTGCATGAAGAAAAAGTAGTTTGTAGAATTAATGAAATGTCGCAATACGCTGATCACAATTTGTAGGCTTTCGCATCGAATGTGACTTGCCACGTTAACACTGCCAAATTCCATTATATTTCGTATGACAGTATTATTCCATTCTTTGGAAAACTTCGGCAGGTATATCCTTCATTGGAACACTTTCATTTCCGGTATGTTACTGAAAAGCATAATTTATTTAAATGCCATAACTTATTTACGAAAGTAAAATTAGCATTTTTGTCACGTGCCATTTTACAATTAACATTGCAGTGCTAACAATCTCTGCACACTGGCTCAACTGGATGCTCTCTCAGATTTGCAAGGACTAACATCCCTTTTCATCGCTAAAGAAGGTAATCCAATCGTGAATCATGACGCCTGGGCTCATTACTCAAGCTATAGGTTATCCCATTGGGGCCTTCAAGTTATCAATGGAAAAGAGGTATGTTCGGAGTACCGTGGGGGCGCCAGTCCAGCAGCACAAGCTAAAGGATTCGAGTCATTGGGATTTCTGGCTTTGTCGTGCCTTCCACAAACTGCACTTACTCCTTTAGCCAAACGACTTCACATGCTGCATTGTTTCTGTTGCTGTTCTCCTTCCACATCTTCAGATGAATCAAGTGATTAGTGATTTTATGACCAACAATTAAAACATTTGCAACTTAAATTAATATGACAAACAAAATTTTGCTAATTTATTTAGATCGAAAACTAACAGTCAATCAGCAACGCCACTCTGGACTGCTCCACAGTTCCACATCTCAGGCGACCACTGACCATGGCTCCAATGGAAACTTTTGTACAGCATGGGACGATGATCCAGTGCTTTTAGATGTTATCGGTAAAGAAGCCTTGGTTTACTGTCCACCAACATTGGCTCCAGAAATTGATGTCAATGACAATCATCCAACAAGTACTGCCTTAACTTTAATTAATAAACCTGACCTATCTACTCCCCCTTCATCTTTTGGGTCATCTTCTTCACACGAAAAGAAGAGAGCGGAAACCCTCGGTAATCTGGTCAACTCTGGAGTGGAAATTGTGGAGAAAGTTGATATGCTTGAGAAGATCTGGCCCACTCTTCTAACTGAAGTTATTCAAGATATGTTGATGGACTTCCGGTATATGGACCAGTATATGAAAAAGGAGATAAAGAAAGCGCAAGACATTACACTAATTAATCAGCAACAACATCAGCATAACAATCACCACCATCATCATGGTCATAGTCATAATCAACATGGTCGGAAAATTACATTGTTTTAATTTTGTAGGGCTGTTTGTATAGGATTTTTTAATAAAACGATTAATTGATTATTTAAATGACATCAAAGCTTTAAAATTCATGATTTTGAAACCTTGAGCTTTGTTCAATAATTCATTCACTTTTGAAGACGCTAAAGTTGGTTCATGTTCATCCTAAACACATGGATAGGTTGTAGGTAGTATGATGTATGAGAGAGCGAAGTGTTTGGTGGCAAAAATAAAACTGCGGCTTCTTCACCTCGACACTTTTACCTGCTTGTTTGTGAAAAGATGCCAGGCAAGCCTAAGTCAAGTAAGGACATCAAGATGTATCAGTATCAGATCAACCAATGCATAACGTGTATATCTAAAAGCATGTGCATGTGGCTGTATGTAGCATAGCTGAAAAAATTGACATGCTTGTTTCTTGTCTTCAGTAAAAAGAAACAGAAGTGACAAAAAGAAGTGTTTAATTTCGTCTTTGACTAAATCTAGTTTTGAAATCTTTAATTAACGGCCGGAAGGGTTTTAATTACAAACTCAAAGTGTGGAAATCATCGGTCAAGTGAAACTATTTTGGTAAGTGTGCTAATCATTTAATTGTGAGACTACCGTAGGTGGATTTAGGGGATCTGTGTTTTTTAAAAATTAGTATTTATATACATTGTAGGCGTGTGACCTAAGAGGCGATCAAAGTTGGTGAAATCTAGGACCAGGTTGAATGCGGGTCGTCGAAGGACGCCATTGCCTGTAAATCGCACGTGATCGTGTTTACTTGTACAACATCTCAAGAGCCAGAAGATCTGAACTGACCTGAGGGTTTCTCTTTCGAAATGGCCAAATTCTGGGGTAATTTTTAGTTTGACGTATGAATATGTGTGTCATATGAGTTATGATTTTGACAACAGTAACTTAATGTATGGTACTAATTTCCCTACAGGATTGACAGTGAACGTCGGGAAGAAGTTCAAGCAACAAGTTCAGGAATCATTTTGTATATCAAATGCTGCTTTGGAGCCAGTTGACATTGCCAGTGGTAAATTTGATGGTATGTAAATATCTGAAGCAATTGCAGTGCGTGAAGGACAAGAATTTGACCTATGACTTGTTTTAATTTCTAATTGTCTTTAATTTGTACAGAAAAGCCTGTGTTGCTGTACCTTCAGCATGATCAAAACGACTTTCTGCTATGCTCTCTCTCCCCAAAGCAATCAGTTCTGCAAGTTCCTTTGAATGTTCGTATTGGCAGTGGAGAAACAGTTGGATTTCATCTGAAAGGAGGTTCTCCAAAATCAAAAGTACATTTGTCAGGATATACACTTCAACGTGGGGACAGTTCAACAGCAGCATCTCCAGGTTCACTAGTACCTTTCAAGGGACAACAGAAATCCATTCTCGTGACTGAACCAAAATCAGCAGATAAGCAGAAGAAGCGTGTGTCAATCGTGGAGAATGATCCATACGGGGAACGGGAAGAATTAGAAAGTGACGACGAGGGCCGGCTTCTTGGGTTGGTGGGGAGTGATGCAACTAAGCAGTTGTTTAATGGTAATCTGGACGATGATTCTGATGAAGATGATGACGATTTCGATTATGACGATGATGACGATGATGATGAGGACGACTCTGATGACAATGAGATGAATGACCAAGAGATGGAGGAACTACGACAAATGGCTATGAAGGGAAAGTACAACCCTAGCACAGGTGGTAAAATGGGGGAAGGTGAGGATTCGGATGATTTGGAAGTGGTAGAGGAGGAGGAAGAAGACGACGATGATGACGACGATGAAGACGAAAGTGAGGATGATGAAAAACCAACACAGAAGAAAGTTCAACAGCAGAAGTCTCCTGAATCCAAGTCTCCCCAAAAGCAGAAACAAGCTGGGTCAGCCGCCAACACCCCGACTGGTAAAGATAAAAAGAAGGTTGATGCTAACGCCAACAATTCGGCTAAAAATACACCTACAAAGACGCCTGAGAATAAGAACCTGAATAATTTGAACGTGAAAACTCCATCATCCGCTGGTCACACTCCAATGAAGTCTTTTAGTAAAGGAGGGGTCTTGGTTAATGATGTGAAGCTTGGAAATGGACAAAAAGCCAAATTGGGGAAAATGGTAAGTTGAAATATGAAGCATCAGTCATACAAACTTGTTGGTGGTGCCTTGCGTAGGAGTTCATTTTTCTAGTTTTGACTATTAAATTGTTTTGCATGTTTTTAGGTGACCGTGTACTATGAAGGTCGTTTGAAATCTAACAACAAACGATTTGATGCCACACAAAACGGACCAGGATTTAAATTCAGACTTGGAAAGGGAGAAGTAATCAGAGGATGGGATCTGGGTGTTGAAGGCATGAAAATTGGAGGAAAGCGTAGACTGGTAATCCCTGCTCAGCTTGCGTAAGTTATAA
The DNA here is from genome assembly GCA_034693345.1 of Entomobrya multifasciata. Lineage (NCBI taxonomy): Eukaryota > Metazoa > Arthropoda > Collembola > Entomobryomorpha > Entomobryidae > Entomobrya > Entomobrya multifasciata. The sequence goes on along the minus strand of JAQFXM010000083.1, from coordinate 30,221 downwards.
TGACTTATTACCCAATTTGAAATAGAATTGTCCGAAGCATCGTTTTTGGTTAACTAAAAATATGAACTTTTATATTTGCCCAAACAGTTACGGGAAAACTGGAGCTCCACCGGACATTCCACCTAATGCGACTTTAGTTTTTGACGTAGAACTTAAAAATGTGTCTTAAATTATAATTCAAATCCTTCATTATCAACACGTAATGATTATGCGTGTGCAAAAGTCTATTTTGTAAGATATTTCAGTTAAAAGATATTTTGTATTTCGCCTTGTACTGTACCACATGCATTTAATTTGATGTTGAAACTGCCAATCAATTGATTTCAGTTTCCACTGCTTCATGTCCAGTTATATTTTCTGTTTAAACGTATTTGATAATCTTATTCTTTTCTTAAACACGATATATTGTGGCGGAGAGAAGAATCATGTATATTGAAACGAGAATTAAGCTTGTTCATGATTATATTTGTGTGAAATCAATGTAAACTTTATTGATGTTTACTGTTCTTAAATAAATACATTTACAATTTTACAATAATATATCATACTGGTGAATGTAATGGCCCTATAGTTTACATATTGCTAAAAATGATATAATAATCATGCTGTATAAAGCACTGCAGTGCATAAAACGATAAAACATAAAGTAGCCTACGTTAATTTATGGGCTTGAGCCCTCCGTCTAAGGACTAGCTCCAAGCCTTGCGAACGGCAAGGATCGGAATTATTAAAAATTAAATATAGTTTCCATTTTGTATACAATCAATCAGTTTTGGAATGATCAGCGTCACCAGCAGCACCAACGGTTGTAGTAGTACCATTTGTAGCAACCTTAGATTTTGTAAAGCTACCTATAGGGCATTTTCCTGTTCCATCAGAAGAAGAAGGTTCTCCAACTGACTTTTTATTATCGTCCCCTTCCGCTTCTTCTTCTGGCTTATCTTCAACTTTTCTCCAGGGATTCCATAGGCGGAGGAAAATAGGTTGGAGGAATTTATGCCAGATGAATAGAAAGGCAGGGATGACAATGCAAGGGAGACAAACCATGATGGCGATTCTTCTTCGAGCTTATCTTCAATCTTAAAACGGGGTCGGGGTGAGATGGCTGCTGGAATGGTTTCTTTGAAAACCTGAAAAAATTCAGAATTGCTTTATTTATAGAACTTTAATTCTAGCTGGGCTAATTTTTGGATAGCCAAACAAATCCACGTGTACTTCACTTCAATTAATTTGTGATTTGTTTACCTTTTTATTTGTGTAAATGTAATACTGTTACTACTTTGAATAGTTTACTGACTTCTTTTCAAAAATTAGCTTATTTACAAGTTGAATTAATAATTAAGAATTTAACAGAGTAATTTTGTTGACCTTTTCCTCAAAAATCAGTTAATCAGATGTGAAGGAAGTGATCGTACTAATTTTTTTGTTTATCATCATTCAACTAGCAAGTTGGGACAGAGTTTGCCGCTATGCATCTCCTTTTACCCCGTATCATGATGGCTTTAATGTAATATCATGTCTGGCCAGTAGTGGCCACTTCATCACTGTTTAGCTCTATCTCTTGTTTGTTAAATGCAAATACTTCTACGTTGCGAGGACTATAATCTTTCTGTGGTGTGATTTGGTTCTTTGATTTTAAATTTATTCAATGGCGTATTGGTTTACTTGATTTGAAAAATTCTAAATTATGTTTGCTGCTTCTATAACTTTAACCCCTTAATTTGGGCTCGAAATCCTGATTAAATTGTCTTGCAATGGCTTCTAACAACAAGTATTTACTGTTTTGTTTGGGAAGGGAACTTATATTTTCATCCCCCAGGAGAGGTAATATTTTTTAGGCACAATAATGTGCATGGTTACTTGATGAGTAACAACTATGGCACTACATAAGTAACAACATTTAGAGTTGTTATCCCATGCCGTGGGGGCTTGTGGAAGAAGAGATCTTTATTATAAGAAAGTTAAATGGAATAATGAAAGTACAATCTTTTAATGCATCATTCTTCGCCGACTAGAGGTCACACAGGCATAAAATATGGAATAGGCATTTAAAAATTACGCGGAGCCTTTTACCACCACCACTGCTGTATGCTTGAAAAGAGTTTAAATTATAATCAATAACTCACAATCAAAACAAAAATTGATCATAAATGGGTAACATACATCTCCTTTTTTAATTCCTCCAAATTGTTGGGGCTATTGGATTTAATTCAAGTAAAAACGGAGTAAGCGTAATCTCATTAAGACTGTTTAACGAAAATATAGTAGAAAAATTAATCTAAGTTGTAGATGAAGTCATTTGACATTATTTTATCAGATATTTAATGGCTGATAAAGTGTAGTAGACTGATGGAAAAACTTATAAATAACAAAACGTGGTCTCTGTTCATTAGGTTTCTTTTCTGAGTTCATTCAGATAAAATACACACTTTGAACATATGAACTGAGCCATGTCTACTTAAAATCACCCCAAAAAATCGGTATTACTTTTAGTTCCCATCCCACGTTTGGCACTGGTTAGTAACCGGGACTTTTATGGACTTTCCCGAAGCAAGCAAAATAAAATTCAAGTCCCAAAAGTAACCAAGCCAGCTAAAAGCCATTGCAAGGCGGGTACAAAAGTGTCACCCCCATGGTAATGCTTTGGTTTTGTTCGGGACCCATAGTACCCAAGCCAAAGATAGACCATGGGTTCTTATGGCACTTTTGGAACTCTCCCAGGGGATTAAATATTTTTAATTGGGAAGATCGGTAACCATACCTGGGGAAAGGGTTAAGTTTGTTCACTGTTTCTTCTTATGCTCCATGAAAGAAAAACGTCATAGTTATAAAAGCAATGCATATACTTTTACGCAGATATGCGGTAAAAACATAACATAATTGGATACGAAACATGTATATAGATGTATGTATTTTTTCATGCATGTGTGTGTGAGTCTTTGTGTTTGTTGGAGTATCAAGGTACCCCTGCTTTTTATATCTTTTTATATTTCTTTGTAGAGAAATAGAATCTCCTTACCTTTTGCTAGAAATAGAAAAAAGCTGTAGTTATTTTGTGTCATAATAAATATCAAAAAAACGTACACATTTTTATATACATTATTTTCCGTTAGTAACATAGTAAGTTAGGTAACAAAGAAAGGACAAAAAAAATTGTAGGGAGACCGTGTGTGAATGAAGGCTCACACAATCAAGTCAGATGTTGAATGTTGGTGAATGCTGAAAAGTAAACTTGTTTAAGTCGGCATAAAGGCATAAGGTTGGTTTAGTCAATGCACACTGCTGCAAATTGTGTGGTGGTCTGGTCTGGTCAAATACGTGCATTGTGTATAACTACGTTTAGTACACATATTAAGAACGGAAGTTGGTCGTCGGGTCGGACTCTTTGTCAGGAGAATTTTTTTTGAGAAAAAAGGAGATGTGTTCCTCTGCTAACTACATTTACAAAATGTGTGCTTGTTTTGGAGCATAGGCACACGGAAAACAAAGATTTTATGGAGTTCCTATGTTGTCGTTTGTGTACTGAACAGAGTACTTTTGCAAAGACATCACACACACAGAATTCAGTGGTGGACTACTGCAGACTGCAGTACACACTGCTGCTGTTATACCCAAGAAAAAAAAGAGAATGGCATGATGACGGTCTGGTCTTATGGCAGTAGTGGCAATGGCATGGCAATATAAACTCATTTTAAGCTTGAAACTCTTGTACGTTTGCATGGATGGAGTATGGAGTGTGTGTGTTTTTCTACCAAACCAAGAGAACAGAGAACCATAAGATCTTATGCCTTTTTTCTTTCATTGTCCACCACCACCAAGTCCAAATGCAATAGTCCACCATTCCATTCTGCTTTTAAACGAAACTATAATATAAATGGTTTGTCGTTCGTCGCATAGCCCTATGTATATTTTTTTATGTTGTTGTTCATATCCTATCGTATCAACCATGTTCTACGTTAACATTTTAGTTGAGTCGAGAGAATGCTGAGATATTTTTATGTAGATGTTTTGCCCCTGTGCCTATGCCGCAGCATTAGAAGCAGAAAGATGTTGAATTGAAACAACCAAAACAACGTTCGCTTTTGTCTGCTGTGCTGCTGTTCAGAAGAGTGAAGTAGAGAGACTTGACTTGGTGCTTAACTTTGGGTAGCCTGCTTCCCACTGAGCTAGCTCACTCAGCGTTTGTCTCCCATGGAATCTCTTCGTTGCAACGAGTCATTTTCTTCCCAAAGAGCATGGACTAAAAAGACGTGTTTTTTTAGAGTAAGACAAGACCCAACATTTTTTTCTAGTAATAAGAATAAAGAGAGACGTGATTCTTTCTTAGTGATATGAAATAGTAGCAGAGAGCACAGGCAAAGTGGTGAAGAGAGAAAAAGCAACAAGATCATAAAAAAATTATACACACATTGCTTGCATTGCATTGCCTGGAATGACCATGAGCGTATGAAACAGTTGTGTGTTATTTTTTTCCTTTGGAAAAAATTATACGTCTAAGCCAATATATATAGAGAGAATACAGGAACACATAAAAAAAGATCTCAAAAAATGTATGTCGGCGATGGTCAGACAACTGGAAAATGTTAGAGAAGGATAATTTTTTAGTATTTCAGTAACAGAACAGCCGACAAATCCAGAACATCTCACACAAGTCAAAGTCACGACGTCACGAAATTAAGTAGATCAAGAAGACAAGATTGTTATTCTAATGCGAAACACATCAACACGTTATTTAAAACATTTAACGACGACGGAGAAGCAGTAAAGTACAAAGGTGATTTGTTTACGTGGTGAACATTTTGATCTGATCTGATCTGACATTTTACTTTTTTTTAGTGGAGTGTGTATATTTTTCCTGTTTACTTAATTTTTCCTTTGCTGGAAGGCGCACGTATAAATCTGCGGCATCGGTATTCGCATCTTGTTGACAATACTCATAAGTAAAGTGTGTAAACAAACAATGACTTGCAGTCAGTATCGGTGAAGTGAGTAGGTTGAAGACGAGGAAGTGATTAGACAAGGATATATGCCATCTTTGGATACTAATTACGGTTGGATACACAAGAAAAGTCAGAGAAGTGTATATCACACAATACCTGTGACGTAAGGTTTTTTTTATGGAGTAAAGAGCTCCTCCGAGCACATGGACCAACCAAAATAGTAAATGTACGGCAACTGGAGGAGTATAGTCTGGTCGGTGGTGGTGATGTCAGGAGATAGTCTGTAGCTGTGTATTACGCAGAACATAGAAACGGCATAGTCATAGTCTTCTTAATTGTCAACGTTGTGTGTGATGATGTGATACATAGATATTATAAACTTGAAAAACAAAGGAAAAGAGTTGTGAATAAGCTACCTGTGCTGTATGAAAAAATTGTTTGTTGAGAGGAGCAATCTATAAAGTACGCTAAGTTGATTATAACATAACACTCATTTAAACTGTTTGTCGTATAAAAAGTTGCCATATACTTCCAGTTATTAGTTAATTGTGCTGGTTAATTGTTGAAGTCTGTCTATGACAAATTCAAGGATATAGATTGTGGTTGTATGTAACTGTGCTGTAGGTGAATTTGAAATCGTGATTGAGTAATTGTTCGTCTTTATAACTGTCAACTACCTGTGGGTAATTTCCAATTGTCAAGCATTTTTGCTGGAACTGCCTATTTAATCTGTGAAATTTCCAATAAGTTCTGATAGTTTTCCATTAATTAGTGTCGTCGTGATTGTCAAATATACTAAATTCATTTTAATTGACGTTTTAAATAAATCAAGTGCCATTGATTGACAGTGTTGATTTTGCAAGGTGAGTTTTAAAATTTTCTATTGTGACTGTACTGTATACTTTATCGGAGATATAATTGGATTAATGATGCAAAATATTGGATATATGTAAATGTAGTAATTTGCCTATGAATTGTTGGATTTTTTTGTAAATCTTTGTAAATGAGTCAACTAAATATATGAATTTTGCTAATGTTAACTTTTCTTTTCTTTTGTATATTTACAGATGCTGAGTGTTAGGAAAGATTCATGATTTGGAACTCAAGGGGCATCTTCTTAAGTAGCTAAAGTTTTCCGAAATACAACATTGTACTGTAAAGTTGCAATAAAAGTAACGTTCGCTTGTTTTACCGGTTCAAATCTTTGTGCGACAAACTGTTGGCTTTTAATTTATCTTGAAAGAAGTTATTGTGGTGCTTCATGATATAAAACAGAAATAGAATTTTCGGTGACAATTCTTCTCTTGTATCTAAAACCTTGTATCTGAAGTGGTATTGCTATTTTTGAGCAAAAAGTTTGTTTCCATTAACGTGCCCGAGGCGCGATATTTTTATTTACGATGGCTATGACAATGGCAGCTCCGAATTTGTCACAGACGACAAGTAGTGGTACTCAAAGTGATTTTCAAACATCACCAGCCACGACCCCAAGTACAAATGGACTCGTAGTCAAAGCAGAAGTTGGGTGCATGACCATGTCAATGCCCAACGGAACTTCAATCATGAACTGTAGGAGTATAGATGGAAATACAGTTTTAGGCAATAATTTTGAAGCTTCCACAAATAACTGTGGACCGGGGGGAGGAGGGGTAACAGGAATGAATGGGACTGCTATAGGAATTTCAACCATGACAACGGGATTAAATACTTCTCCCATAATGCCCTCCAATTCTGTGTCCACAGGGACTTCAACAGTGGGCTTAGAAGTTAGGAAAACAGGAATAGTAATGAATGGTAATGTCAATCCTTCACAGGGGACACCGACACTCGTAGTTGGAACAACCAACTTCTCATGCTCGACAGGAATCTCAAACTGCCAGCAAATACAAACAGGAAACTCTTTATCGAATGTGGTGGTAAGCGTAAATTTATGTTTTTATTGCTTTTAACTTGAAAATTTACATGTATGCTCATAGGTATGAAAACCCCATACATTTATTCTGAAAGCCAACCGAAAATTGTCCATAAGAGATCGAGATCATTTACAATTTACACTTTTACACCCATATTCCTTGCTTTTTAACGTATTTTAGGTCCAATATGGATTGATGGCATATGCATAATTTTATTAACATGCATACTAGTATATTCAATATTCAATGTATCATTAGTCCTTTCTTACTATTCGATTAGATTCTAACATTTAATCAATACCAATCATGCGTCATGTCATGTCGATGTCTATCCGATCACAATGTGTTACTCATCAACTAGTGGGATTGTGCTTTGTGCTTACTCTTTGTATTGATATCTAGCATAGGATAGAAGAAAGAAGGTTTTCGCTGTCGAATCGCTGACTCCAGCATTTCACTGACGTCAGGCAGATAAAATATCTTGTCGTAGACTTCAGTACTGGAAAAAGGAATAGCAACCAAAAGTAAAAAAATGAATTCTGAATGCATAACACATAACGCACCAAGTACAAAGAATAGGAAAATGGAAAACCACTGACTGCTTAGTAAAACTCTGGGAGCTGAGAAAGTGAAAAATGATAAAAAGGCATAAAATAATTTGAATGAAATTATGTGTTAAGCCCTGATATCAACTCAGAAACGAATTTCATAGTTTTTTGTATTCTTTCCAGCATCCTAATTGAGATTGCACGTTTTAATTACAGATTTTATCTTTCCAAACGGTTTATCTATCTTGAAAAATATGGCATATGAGTCATAACTTTAGCCTTCTTTTCTTTCTTCGGGTTTGGGTTAGTGCTGTGCTGGTAACCAATCGCACTATACAATTGATGTGATTTAAAAGAAAGGAAAAGACAAAGGCTTATAATAGCACATTAAATTGTGTCATCCATGGTTATTTTCTAGTAAACCATAGTTCACGTTTTATCAAATGATTCTTCCGACGTTCGAAATGAGTGACAGACAACATAATAACACTACACACTACACACCGTAAAAAATTTCATGCACACGTTTCTATCGATACGTTTCCAATGCAATGATTGATGACAGCACCTAAAATAAAATGTGTACTTTACTCCCATGCAGAAACAAGGCCCATTAAAGTTTCCACGGATATAATTACTTGAAATTTCACATGGAGCATTAGAATTTAATGAAATATATATGAATATTCACAATAAATTATTTAAGCACTTATGTTTCCTTCGTCCATTGAAAACTTGACGAAATTGCACTTGATATTATGTTCATTAAGATTCAGTCTGCACACATATGGCTCAATTTCCTTACAACTTTGTATTTTGTATTGATTTAACTTGCTATTGGATTGGAGCGTCGTGTCATGTCGTAGTCCTTCTTCAATGAAGTTGATGCTCCCTTATACATATTCATAAGGATTCTCATCATCATCAATATCATCATCCTTAGCCAACCTAGCCGTTAGTTGTTATAGGCCAGGAGCAACGCAAGAATATCCCGTCCCAACGGCAAAACGTATGAAAATGAAAAGCGCTCATCACAACTATGCAAGTCAATTAGCCTAAATTTTTGCCACATTTGCATATGAAAACTCATAATAGGAAAACAGCAATTATGCCAATTAAGTAATTCTTCAGACACTACGATGCAAAAAATGCGTATTAGCTTGAAGAAACTTCACAAGTAACAAGCTGAGCAAACGTAGATACAAGATACAATGATGCTTGCAATCGCAGTCGTGATATAATGTTGGTAATTTGAAAAGTGAAAACATTAAATCTGAGTATTCAAATTCTAACATTTAGTAGCAAAAATGCATAATTTTATTCGAAGTGTCGTATCTGGAATGCGTGGTTTTAAAATGTGAGCGCTTTGACTTGTTCGTTCTTAAATAATCAGAAGTTAAGTAAATGTAAGTCGTAAAATATGAAATGATGAATAAAATTGTGATATCAAAACTACGACATATTTGATGTATTCATGTTGACATACATTTTTTATTCTAATTTTAGAATAAACTTAATCAAGTTTTATGGAAACATAAAATGTTCCTAAATTCCAAACCTAAACTTTAGTTTACGATCATTTCATGACGTGACTATGACAGTTACTTTTAGCTGAGGCTGAGCAGAAATCGTAAACCATTTATTCAAGGGTTTGTAAAGTTTGCGGTTGTTAACTATTGTAACATTGATTTTGTATTGATGATGACCTTTCATTTTGGTTAATTTGGCACACGGACGTACGCGACATTGCAATTTGGTTTATTATAAATTAGACTATGTCAGAAAGTGTTTTGATTGTTATAGTAGCGTTTTGTAGATCATTTAGTTTTTTGATAGGACAGGTTTTCCGCTCAGATGAACATAAAGATAAGACAGAGATTTTACATGCATAATGGTAGGAGTGGATGATTCGAAATAGTATGTGGAAACTTTTCATGAAAAGCGAAGATATTTTGCTGGTATTGCATTGCGTGTATCATACAGCTATTACTTGTAGAACCCAAAGTAATTAAGAAAACTGTCAGCTTTAAAGTAGTAAATGCATCAAAACGTAATTTTCCAAATTTACGCTTCCCAATGGGACCCGTTTACAAATGATGACTTTTTTACTGCAGCTGGCTTTACCGTAATTTTAAGTAATGTGAAAGGCAAAACTTCAATGCGCTATTGTATTTACTATCCCACGACATTCCAAGGTTGAGGGAATTTTATGTTTTAGTGAGAGGAAGGAATAGATTGTTGTGTTTAACTTAACTGACGTGCTATCTCTAAATAATAAACTGTGGTGAAGTGGATAACTTTTTCTCATGATGTCTTCTATAAAATTTCAATTAGCAAGTCTCTGACCGTGTATGCATACATGTATGAAAATGTGCATCGTGAACAATGTTGATTTACTGAAATAGCACTAAGCAACTTGACTTCCAAACTTTACATAGTTAGTTGAATATTGGTATGGTAATTTAAAAGAGGTAGCTCGCCGCTTAACAAAGTTTCATTTCTGTACGTGTTTAGCCTATCATTGTTGCTGCATGCTTTATGCGTGTAATAATAGCAAATTACTTGTATTGTAACAAACGAACATAAGCTTAAAGAAGACGTCTGCTGTTTTTTGCATTATTCAGGAGGGATTACATCGTTAACCTAATTGTAATTGCATTGGGTTGCAGCATTGCAATTCAGTTGCTGAGATCGTGATTTTTTTTAAATGAAAATAAATGCACGATGCACATGATTTGTTTTTTGTGATCAAGAATACAAACAAAAATGTCGTACTGTATCCCTAAAAATATTTTCTTGAACCCTCGGTGCTATAATCACAGTAGCTTGTTAGTTCAAGATTAACGAGTACGAAGAAAAAATGTATACGTTATCATTCGACATGTCTCTATTTTGTTTGGTTGCATTTTTACTAGTGATGGCGAAGATAGTATTTTATAAGTTGAATGAAGTGTAAACTTCTGGATATATTGTACATCATCTGAGTAAAAATTATTTTCATGATGTAAAAAGACTGGGAGTTTTATTTCGCTGAATACGAGTTTATGTGAACTATATCTTAAGTTTTTCTTCAATATTATAGGGTCCCAATAGTCCCAAAATTGTTCAGTGTTCACTCTTTTTTTCCAGGTGGTTTACCATGTTCCGTTCCGTTAAGATGTTAATAGAATTATATAGAACTCACGATCACGGGACATCATGGCATTGTTCAGCATTCCTTACAAAGTCCACATCTTTTCATGAACGAAGAGAGGAAACGCTTTTGTTTGAAATTGAACATGAACATCTGCTGCTGTTCTTTATCTTTACATTTTCCATGTCTGATCCCAAAATTCTTTTGCATAAATGAGCCTTGCTAGTCGTTTTCCACTTGGAAAACGAACTGTTCACAGTTAACATGTTATGTGTGCGTACAAAATGGCTGTTCCATCCGACAATTCCAGTTCTTTATTATGCTGTTGTAAAAAAATCTTGAACCCGTGTAACGTATTGCCTTTACACAGCTTTTTAATATAAAAAAAGTTGAATTCTGGAACAAAAATCGTATTGCAATCACATAGAAACAAAGTGACAGTCCGTTTATATATTGATGTGAAAAATTGACATATGAGGAGATGGAGGACAAATATTTTTGGAATTAATGTAATCATATTACTTACTACAAATAGGTGATGTAAATGCGAAGGCATACGTCAGCAATTATCTAGTCAATTCTAGAGTTAACCAATAACCATAACCTCACAAGATTAATTCTTCATACCTTAGGGCAAGATGTCAAAGCGACAGAGAATACTTTTACGTTGACAAAATCCCATTTAACTCTAGTAACAGAGATTGATCGTACTTGAGTAAAGTAGAGTGAGCAAAACTTGGTGTTGTATAAATACATTTACTAAAGAAATTGTTTTCTTAGAAATTAATTAAATATTGAAGAGATTTTGAATCAAAGTGCCAATTTTATTTAATTTAACATTCTTCCGAATTGAATAGATACAGCTTACAGTAATGATAAAGGGCTGGCAAACTATGAAAGAAATGAAATAAAATATGTGGTCAAATTAAATTTGCGTAAAAGCTTATTCAGTGTTTGTAATGTAAAGGATTTCGGTTTATCACACTAGTTAGTGTTAAACTCAATTCATTATGCACATAGCCGCCAAGAGCGAAACATGTCGTCTGGAACAAGAAGATAAGACTGTCAAAAAGGAAAACTTTGAAACTACCGACCAACTTTCTTTTCTATGCGTAATTTGTATCGTATTTTTGGATTATAGTCTACATCATTCAGTTTTAGTTTTAAAAACTATTTGGAAAAACAGGAAAATATTCCAATGTAAGAGGAACAGAATGAAAATTGAATTGAAATAGTGGTAACTTCAGCGAATTCAACCTTGAATTATGTGATAACATCTATGATCATGTTATGTTGCCTGTTGCCTTTGAAAACAGTGGTTTGCATGAAACACTGCACTGTTTGCAAAGGTAACTTTGATATACGCATTTGCCCTTGTTATGAGTCACATTGTTTGATCACAATCAAATACGTAAAAATTAGAGAACGGAAGTGATTGCATGAATAGATAGTTCCAATTAATTTTCAGGGAACACTTATTACATTGTATGTTATTCTATTATCCTGGTTCACCGGTAATTATTGTTGTAAAAAATAATGAAAAATTGAATACTGATCATCAGTTAATGATATGATAAGCAATACACATACGTTCAGAGATGGCTACGCAAAAATTATATCACAGTACGTTAATAAATCAGTATTGGGTCATCGAATCGTTTTTTACTTGCAAATTATATTGCCGGATCTGGATCTAATTTCAATATCCTTCATCCTTTAAGAAATATCGGTTTCAGAAGCATATGACTAACGATTTATGATTTTACCTATGCCAAATCAAAGCCAGATAACATATTAAACTAGGAAGAAATGCTATTTGTCAATTCCAGAGTAAGTACTAATGCCACATTCATAATTCATTTATTATATTGATTTTTTTATCACAAGTTAGTTGAAAGTTGAGTAAAAAACAATTTTGTTGGCTAAGCATTTTTTGCCACGTGTAAAAATGCTCATTATAGATCCTGTTATTGAGAAGGATCACTTCATTTAGAATGATGACATGACACGATATTTCATTTTGCAAGCCCGGCAAGCTTTACACTTGTCTTGCGCTGGCCTTCGCGATAAGTAATTTTTCCCTATGCGTTTTAAAGGATAAACTTTGTTGTATTGAGGCAAGATGTTAAAGTGTGGAATTCGTTGATGATAAAATTTCATCTTTTGCAAAAAAAAGGTCTTGTGAGGGTATGTGTATTAAAAAGTGATGTACATCTGCAATATAGTTGACAATGGAGTATTGTGCTGGTGATAGCGCCAGCACCTAGAAACATAATACTTTTGCATAATATCATAAGTGAATATATGTAGGTGCAGGCCACATTCTTTTCGCATAGAAAAACGTGGATATTTTAGTTTATATTACCCATGAATATAAGAAATTAAATATTAAATGGTAACCATTGTTGTTTTTTGTCAAGGTGACTCCATAAAAATGAATAGAGATTGAAGTCTACTGGGAAAACAAAGCAATATGACTTGTGAATTTCATCTTGGGTGCATATATTGGTTTCTATTATTTGTTTGTTTATAACGTACATATAAAGTCACAAGTTTATCTGAGTATCACATCACAATCAGCATCGACATAATTTGCAATCAAGCACACCGCACAGCGTACTTCATGTATCTTTCATCTTTCGTTAAAAAACTTTATTTTATTTTCCGTCTCACGCTTACCAGCAGATGCTACTCACTTACCTTGAGTTGACGGCTAGGGTTTCTCGTCTCATGCTCAAAACTAACTTTATACTCTGTTATAAAATAATACTCAGGTAAACAGCATCAAACTTTATTTACATGCCAGTCGAGCCTTCGTAAAAAATAGTAATGTCATGAATGAATTCGATTAGTTAAAAAACGCATCTGTAATCGTGAATATAAAAAACGAGAGATGATTTCTTCAAGGTTTATAAGTCGTAATTGTAATTACAAATATCTGTGTATAAGCACATGGTATAGTCCACCGAACAATTTACATATAACGTAACGTAAGCACACTAGCACACTAACTTAATTTGTATTGTAATCATTGTAATGACTCATGTGGTCATGTGTATGAAATAAATTGCCTTATGCCTCCATGCCTTTTAAAATGGTGTTCGATGAATACGAAAAAAAGTAAAAACTATCAAGTATTTTTTTGACACACATGGGAAACGAAGAGCTCTTCTAATGATCTAACGTAATAGTCCTGAAAATAAAGGCACTTATTGTCAATAAATGATTACATGTTCACAATACACGAATATTCAAAAGCTCAAAACATTATACGTCGAAGGAAAGCTTTATTTTTACCATGTAGTCGATGAAGTCATCTTCCAAAATTGCATCTTATACTAATAGTAATTACTAATGAAAGTTTTTTCCCAAGGTATTGCACGTCATCGTCATCACAGCCGAATTCAAAGGACGCGACGATAGAGAGACAATCCTTGTGAATTTATTGTTGCTCGTTGTCCCAATAAGTTTACATCTTATAATCTGGCTCTCTGGCATTTTTTTGTATTGTATTATTCTTTCAAATCTGTCATGTTGAGGGACTCTTCTCTGAATAGTAATTATGTAGTATACGACTCTTTAGCAGTTGATGGTGATATTGGCGCTCGTAAAATAATAATTTTGTTCAATAATAGTTATGCTTACATTTTGAAGAAGATAATAATGATGATAGCTTTGGTGTTGGATATGATAAATGAGAATGAGGTAATAGACAGCACAACAAACATGACAGGAATTCTACAAAAAACTGTAAATCGTGACTTATGTATTTGTGCAAGGTGTCTTACGTATGAATGAGCTTTATTACAAGGGTATTGTTTTTTTAAAGCGTGCGATTGAAAAAAAATGTTTCCGATTGTTTATTTACAGTGTCTATTAATAATTGAAAGGAAAACATTATTTTTGTGTATTTTTCATGTTTGAAATTGTTCGTCTGTTGGTCTGTAGAAAAAAACTCCTTCCAATTAACGAAAGTATGTATACCTATACACAAAAAATACTTCTACCCGAATTTCAAGTTCGCTTTCAATTTCAATATATTTTATGCAAGGGAGGAATGAAGGTCATTTAGAACTATGTAACATCAAAATATGCACAGAAGCACACATATGTTGTTATTCCTCTGTCTGAAACTCTGAATGTTGCGATTGTTATTACTGATTACAGATTGTTGTAACATAAGCAATACAATGCAATGTAGTGATTTTTTACTTGCCAATCAGGTTTGTTTTTCAAGTATTTTCGTTCGGAGTTTTGTTTAATTCCTTACAAACAAGCTGCTATTTACAATTATGTATTTCTAATTTGAGTTTAAAAAAGCCCAAATTTATATATATACTGCAATGGCATTGGCAATTTCTTGTCAATATTAAAAATGCAAGTTTGCCTTGAAGAAACGCATAGTATATTTGCATCATGTACATTACATACGAGTTGTTATACGTGTCACCCTTTTCATTTTCTATATAAATTTATGTGCTACTGCAACAGCAAAGATTCAAGACCTAGTAGATAAATTGCAAGTTTTCATACTACTCAAGAATGCATACATGCCAAAGCGAAAATAGGGTACCAAAACAGGTTAGTGGCTATGGAAGTACGTATAAACTGGCAGACAGAACGAAATAAGCAATGCGTAGTAATTGTTAAAGGGCCCTTACTTGCTTTTTATCATCCATGTTTTGTTGGGGATTAATGAGAAACAATGTGATAATAAAATGGAATGTTGAAAATTTAGAGTTATTTTGGCTTCACTGATTGTTGTTACATAACAATGAATTACAAAGTAATATTTTGTATGAATGTTGCAAAGGCACACTCAATGCTTAGTTTCATTAACATACATTTAAGTTATCTATCAGCTTAAATTAAATCCTAAAGAATTGCTATATGGATGTATATTGTATTGTAGCACGCAGACAACACGTTCACGTACCTAATTGAATCATATAACTATAACGTACCAATTCCCAGTAATAGAAGATGAACATTGTGGTTGGTTGAGTATTCTGAAATTTTTTTGTTAATTTTTTGAAGGCACCATTTTTCTTCTTTAGTTTATAGGAAACAAACTATTGAGTAGACTTTTTAGTTAAATGAAGTTTTTAGATGTTCACTGAGTATCTGTTATAACGTCTGACCGCATTAAGGTACCGGATTCACGGCCAGGCAGACAATCAATGATATACAGAGAGTTATCAAATTTATTTAACCAAATCGATAAGACATGAATTCAACTTATGATATACACGTGACTTTGAGTGTAGCATCATCATTGCTATCACGATTCAAATGCGATGATGGTGTGTGGCTACTGTTTTCTGAAGTTCTTTTAACTTTAAAAATAGTTTTGTTAGTCGGAGGTGGAGAGCAAGTCAGATAATATTTTTAGTATGGAATAATTTTTTGTCACTTACTTCATTTAGGTATTGACATTTTATGCTATGCAGTATGCATTACAACATGCCACTTGGCAAAATCGAAAAAATAACACTTTAAACTAAATACAACAACTGGACCGCTTTAACTGACGATCACAGTCTTAGGTTGATTTGCTTCTGAATGTTTATGTTTCACAACATGAATCAGTGTCACATTTACTTCCAGCATACATGATCATGGGTCATAAGGATAAGGTTAAGGAGATTAATGGATTAATTAGATATCTGCGTGACACCAGTCTCCACAAAGACTCCATTTGTCGAACAGCGCTTTCTGTGGAGTAACAAGAGAAAGTCAATTGGAAGTAAATTTCCTATTGCCTGCATTATACAAATCTGAAGAAAGAGTGCACTAACAAGTTGACTCCCTGCTTCTGAGCTGCTGCTGGTGATGCTGCTTTCTTCCTTTCCATTTACATTTTACATCCATCTATGTATATGAACTATGTAATTTCAACTTCCAAAAAATACTACAGAGATGATGTTTGGAATAGAACTAGAGGGCGCATTGCTTCCAAAATGGAACGATCTCAGATTTTTAGTAGTAAACCTATTCAGGTTTAAAATTACTTTTCAAGAGATTGAGGCTCCGATAGTTTGACTGTAAGAATCATTTACAAGCACGTGGAATGGACTAACAGGAAGCTAAGTAACAACATTGTTTTTATTCAAATTTCGCCAAGTGTAAATAATATAACCTAAGATAGTCCAATTCTAGGAAGAAATTCAAAAAGTTGATATTAGTTTGTTAGCTTGTTAGTTGAAATGATTCAAAACCAAGAGGGGTTTGGAATTGAGAACCATTGGATGAATGGTTATACGTTGTGCTAACGTTTCCTGTTGTAAAATAACACCATGGGTGTTTGCACTTTAATCTATGTGGGAGATTTGATAAAAATGTGATCGCAAAATACGAAGTCATTCACATATCTGAATGCAAGTAATCTTATGCGTGAAAGCGAAATTAGAATTACGTAATATATGCGAAAATGATGTGTTCAACCATCATCTGTCTGTACTCGATGAACCTGAGGGAATATTTTGTTTCTATTTTCCACTACAATTGATTCGTGGAAAATAGTTTAAATGAAAGCATTTATTCCATTTAATTTTTGCTTTATCAATAATGCTCATTTTTTAAGAGTGAAGTGTTTTGGTCGACGACTTTTTGCATGCTGCATGTGAATTTTAATTTTTGATAAAGTTATAATAATTAGAATAGTTACTTTTTTATACCTGGTTTGTCAATTTGGATTGATAAGACCTTTGCATGTGAACTTTAAATAATATTAATTAGAGTAGTTACTTTCTTATAGCTGCTTCGTCGATTTTGATTGATAAGACATTTGTTAAAGAACTTGAACTCCGTCCATCATCATGTTCAACCTTTCACCGTCTGCTTCGCTCTTCAGTGAGGATAGACTGGACGTTTCAGTGTTGAACAGTAGCATTGAAAGCTTGGACATTACACTGAATGTGACACCAGGACCCCTTTCGCCCAACTCTGATTTTGCAATATGGAATTCTGATGACTCTGATGCACAACAGGAACCAACGATGCTGCCTTTCCCCATCCAGTGGACTAGACTACATCCAGACTCAAGCATCAACGTACCTGACAACGAGCGCTCTTCTGTGTGGAATCCTGGCACCGACCGAGTTTGGGCCCCGCTTGACCACGATATTTGGGTTCGCTTAAAATAACTTAAATTTGTTGTATTTTTACTGTATCAAACGATTGCATTACGTAACAACTTACAGAAACAGTATTTAGCAGTGAGTACTGATATACTTGCCGCAATGATGAAATAATTACTAACAATTACAAACATTATTGCTATAAATACTACTTACATTATTGCTTCATGTAGAATATGCTTTTTTAAATTGTATGGCGGAAATTAAATTAGTAACAGCAGCATTTTTTTAATTCAACAAATGTTTTAAAATATTTAATAAAGATGACGGTAATAATAAGCAGTGAAAGTTTTCAAAATGCTATACTACTGATTTGCTGTTTGCAATGCTTGTTTTATGTATGTAATTTGTAAGTCAAATATTGAATGTGTTGGGGTCAGTTGGATATTCTATCCAAAAATGTGCATGTCGTATATTTATATTGAGTGCGTCTAAAGTACAGTTGAATGCAAATTATCTGCTCCAAACTAATAGTATGGACGGTAAAGTGATAACAAGAATTACTTGGTGCGATAAAAATTTAGTAGAATCTTAATCTGCATGCATAGCCAACTGTAATTTTTATCAATATGGAATTTTTATTCTTTAGACATCTGTTTTTAAACAAGATCAAAGATGATTTGCATTCTGTCCAGTTTAGATCCAGTCTGCTCTCGTGGATGAATGACGTTATAGTATCCTTTTGCTGTGGGATGTTTGATGTTTTTGTAAGTTTATTTAAGCGTTCGTATGAAATTACAGTCCATCAACATTATCTGCAACAGGAGAAAAGACTGGCTCTACTGACTAAAGTGATACATTTTTATATCTGCTGGAATGATTCTAACTACTAACTAGTATATCCCTGATGTAGTCACACACAAGGTCCTATTTCAGTCCAATAACTTACAAAAAAACGCAGGCACTGTTTTCGTCCGCTTTGTAAATTGTGATGGTGTAAAAACGCATGTTTATCTACAAAGATACTTTTAACAGCAACTTGGGCATCTGCTAGAAAGAAATGTAGATTTTATGCATATCACTTCTCTACTAGTTTATGCAAAGGGAAACATTGGTCTTTTGGAATGGATGTTGGATGTGAAGAGGCAATGGCAAAAGGCTTTGCGCAGTTGAAAATTTCCAGTGTTCTAGGTAATACAAGGAGAGGATAGAGTTTCTTTCTTGATTTACTTTTCTGTGAGGAGTTGCATTATTTGGAACCATGGTCCTGTAGCATGCTAGAATAAAGTAAGAGAAGAAAAAGACGGAATCATTGGGAAAGGCAGTACAAACTTGGGTAAACTGAGCTGAGAGAGAGAGAGCAGTAATAACAACATGAGATGTAGTACGGGAGTTGAATTGAAAGTTACAATTGCTTCTTGTAAAAACCAGACTTTGTTGTTGGATGGAGGAGAGTCTGCTGAATGCTGAATTCCCCTATTTTACTATTCGGACTCTCTCTTCTCCTCATTGCCTTTTTGGTGATACTGTGTTCTGCTCTTGTACTAGCCCAGGCTGTATAACTGCACATGAAACTTTTAGTGCCACCACCACTTCTCTCTTCTTCAATCTGGCAAACTTTACTAGTTTTGTTCTGCTTGTTCTTTTATGGTGTTTGCTTACACGTTTTTTTACATAAGCTACTCCTGCTACTACTACTGTCATTGTACAGAATTCGTTGTATTACATTTTATGAAGGCTGTATAACTGAAAGAAGTGCTTTCGTGCTTACTCCGCACTGTGTTCTGAACGAAAAGAAGAGAAAACCATGCACAGCAGTAAAACTTTTGTACTTTTCCTTCCGTCGCCGCGGCTCATGATGTGATGTGACTGCTTATCCAAAAAGAACTCATTCACTGTACCATATACCACACAGTGCTCAGGATAGGCAACTGAGAAACAGGCTCACAAAAAAGTCATTCGAGTTATACTGCAAAATTTAGCACAATTTTTGTCTACTGCTAAAGAAAACTAGAAATGTAAGGTAACAAGAAAGCACAACAAAAATCCTCAGAGATTACCAAAGAAAAAAATAGTTAAAACGTTAGTCCTTTTGCTTTTAGCAAGAAAATATTTCTATACCACTGTCCAAAGACGGTTACATTTACACACATGTGAAATAGTTTCTCATGTGGATTAACTAAATTTTATTTTGGCAGTTAGTTAATGGTCTTCCTAGTTTAAACCATGTTGTGTTAATTGAACTACGAAAATTAAAAGTGTGTTCATTTACAGTCAAATCCAAATCTACTCATTATAGTCGTGTCACGTGTGTGTCAGTTGCGTGCTCTCTTTTACAAATCTGTGATACAATCATAAAGTAACAGCTTTAATTTTTTGATAATCTGGTTTGGCAAAGGCAGTTGTTAATTAGTTTCTTGTTATTGAAGCAGGCTATTCTAAAATGACCGTTCCAAATCGTTAATCCTCCATACTCCTTAATCGTTAATGATATACCAATAATTTTACTCTTAAAAACATACTTCTACGTTGTGGTTGGTGACCCATGTGATGAACTTTCAAGTCAGGATCAGTATCAGGACTGGACGGAACGACTGAACTGACATTAAAACATGCAATAAATTTACGGTTATAAGATAAGGACATTCCGTTGCTCTTGTTCATCGTCAACGCTGCATAATACACGTTTTCGGAAATGTATGCTTTACATCTTCAAAGAGCATCATCAGAACTACGAGACACATTACTGATGCATGTAGTTTCCGTTCAATAAACACAGTGTACATTTTGTGTTGAGATGAACTTGTAATATAAACACGGATCGGATCAGAATCTCTCTCTCTCTCTCTAGAACATCTCTATCTATCTGCTGTCTCCTCATCTTCAGTATCCAACAAATTTATGCATACACGTGGGAACTACACAACATTGAAAATTTTTCACTGTTAAGTTCAAATACATAAGCTCAACTTTCATCTCTCCAACAATTACTACGCTCAATTATATTTTCTAACCGTGTGATAAGTCCAATCATTCTAAATGTGTGCCGACGTAGCAAATTCGATTGCCAAACTGTGGGGTCCAGGTGCTTTCCTTTTCCCTGCGACGCAGGGAGTTCAAGGACTTTATTATCCAGCGGTGAGTACTTATTCAGACATAAGAGATATTTTAAAGGAAAATGCTCCCTATGATTTTAAAGTTGTTGGTTACTTTTTGAGGTAGTATTAACTGCAGTTGAATTTTAATTGGGGAATCAAAAGCGAATACGATGTAATATTTTTATTTCATCAGTAATATTTATAATATACTTGATAACACCTTTAGAACAAGAGAAGATTCATTCATTCATGATAAAATTCATTTGGTTACGTTTAAAAAAGTTAAACTTGTCGCTGCTCTATTGTTGTAAGCCACATCATTGTGGTTATGTCAGTTGAAAACTGAAAATGTGCAAAAGCAATGATTATTTTTTCCTTTGTCAGAGATTTTGAAATAATATAAAGGGATTCTGAATAAAATATAATTTTTCTACGAATACCAAATCAAGACAATGTTTTAATCATATTTACAAATCTATGTATGTAATGTAGTAGTATATATCTAAATGATCATACGTGCTTGCTTATATTGTGGTAATTTTATCACGAACACGCTTCGTTGTCCATGAAACCCAATTGCTCGTTTCTCATCTCATCTATGATTTTGACATCAGTCCTGGTCTAATCAGTAGTATAAATATATGTGGTTTAAGTATAACAGTATAAAGTGAATTCAGTATCACTGTTGACTGTCATGTCATGGTCTGTTGAGTTAGGTGTCCGCCCCGGTTCCACTGGTATGTAATGTCATATCAGTAGGTTAATTTATTAGCACCCACCGCATGAAATATTTGTTTAATGAAGGAGTGAAATGGTCGATTAAAGTTATGCTTGTACCGTACAATGCATACATACATTATACATACATGTAATGGGTTACTTGTAAGATGTTTGTTAGCGTTTTTAATAGGGCTGGATATTTGTCGCAGTCTCGTAATAGTCCCGAAGGTCATGCTTGTTTTTAATTGGTCTTTTGAGCTGGAATAAATTAATGATGACAATGTATAAACGTAATTATTTACATCTTAGAAATATACTGGATTTTTCTGGAGAATTCACACTTATCTCTTATTTTTCTGTTTAATTGTCGACTTGTTTTCGTTTTTCCTTTACTCGGAGCTTTTTTAAAATGCATTAGGTGTATTGTTAATAGTTAATGATAGTACGCAGTATATTCGATTTTACGACTTATGAGCATGAACGTTCGAAAAACAAGTGGAATCGTTAAAAAAAGACACACAAAAGACAAGAGAAAATGACATTAAAACCACATTTTTTTGTTCCGACTATGTGTATTTTTAGATTTCTTGAATTTGTCTATTATATAAAAAATGTGGCATGAGGCATATAATGCTAGTGTAAATATGTTGTTGTGTCAAAGTTTGATCCTTGACAGTGTAGTACACAGAGTCATGAAAATAATATATAGACTTAAGTCTATAAAAAATTTAAGTTCTTGGCAAACTAAACGCAGTGGATTTTTCTCTGCAGCGGCAGAAGAATCGTTAATGACAATATATAAATTTTTCTATTCTTCTGTTCCTCACTTTTTTACCCCAATTCTGTTTAGGTTAACGGTCGATTTCGTTCTGCTCCGTACAATTGCAAAGATTTCTCATAAAGTTTGCCCATTTGGCTGCTGTAACAGTTGTAAGAAGCTTATTGTGTATTACCACACACCGAAGTTGACAAATTGTCCTCCTTCCCAAAATAATCAAATGGTCTAAAGACAATATAAACTTTCCTTGAAAAACTAAAAGATAACACCTGTGCTAAAGGCTTGTGTTGAAATGTTGCGCATAATATGTGGAATCTAGTAAAAAGTAATGACGTGTACGTTTTCATTTTATTCTTTTTTATGCGGTGCGAAGTTGTAGAGCATCCTTTACCATCTTTCATTTAATCCATTTGTTTGTACTTTCGGTTGAATTCTTTTTGTCTGTTTCGAAGTTTGTGTCTGAAGATTTGGTAATGACAAATAGTAATCATCATCAACATTTTATATTCTGAATGATTTCATGTATGTATGCTTTCTGCGAATTTTGTACAATTGTATAATGTATACTGCATACTTGAAATGATATGGGAAATAATTTCCGCTTTGAGAGCTGTCGTGCCTAAAAACGGACTGTGAAATATGTTTACTTTATACTAAACATACATTGAACATACTATGTTTCAAAATTTGAATGAATGCAGAAAGAAGTTTAATACATGCTGCAGAGAAATCTCTTATATAGTTTTTTTTACCCCAAAGGACTCATTTAAACGAAATGAAATATCTAAAATGCTGTACAGAATTGAATTTCATCGATTTGCATTCTAGTGGTTTCAATACATCACTTATACCCTCACCCTGGCCAGATCTTTTTTTTCAAAATCGCGAGGAATTGTCTCACTACTTTCACTGTAATGTGAAAAGCTAAGTAGTGGTTACTTGCAATCAGGGAATTGATGATTACGACCATGATCACTAGTAAAATCCTACTACTTGGCCATCAAGAGTAATGTTTTGGGAATTGAAAGGTTGACTTGATAATGTTAAAGTTTGCGAATTACATGCATACATATGGGGGATTTGAGTAAGTGAACCGCATGAACGTTAAAATAAATATTATTTTTATGTCGCTTCTTGAGTACTTTAAGTTTATGTCAAATCTACTCCATTTCCACCGGCACCTTCAAGTAGATATCACTGTAACTACTTTGGTGCATCCATTTGTTACGTCAGTCAATTCATGGAAAGAAAGTCACTGGTGTGGTTTGCTTTGTTTGATGAAAATACTTACATTGAAGTGCACTTACTTTTCTGCTATCAAGTACTCTTAATTTTGGTCCTATGTTTGCCAAAATATGCATACTTGAAATTTAATTAAGTTATCGTCAACAGAGAAATGAAATTGCTTCCTGTACTTTTTATTACAAATTGTCAACAAGGCTGTTTTGAAATACTACATAAACCCTCAAACAAACCCTACAAACGTATTTTTAATTATAGTTGAGAACTAACTTGGAGTCGAAGAGGGACACTAATTAAAAAAAAAAATGAATAGGTTTGCGTTGATTATGAATTAGGAATGTTATAATGTAGTAACTGTAATAAAACTGAATTGGCTAGACTACTAGATATACTTGTTCCAGATTGGAAAACCGCTTCAGCTCTAGTTCTGCTGAAGATATTCTGTTGTGCTTATGACTTATTAGGCTTACAAGTTGAAAGGTAAATCACTGAAGAATTTAAAGCAGATAAAATTGATGCTTTATTAGCTAAAATGCCAATTTTTTGTCATTTTATGTAGAACGTGTTATACTCAAAAAAATAGTACTCATTAATGAAGTAGTCGTGTTCTCAATAAATGCATATACTTCATAATGAATGTATATTTTAACGAAACAGTATTAATAGAAGTGAAATAAAAAGTGTAATCCACTTTTTAAAGCAGCTTTATGTTGCGGATCGTTATCATTTTCGCTCTCAACCTGAAACATTTTTTATTGAACTTATTAACCCAACTACTAAATAGCGAATGGAACATGTCATGTGGCAATAATTTTCTTCATTAAAGAACTATGCATTTGTGAAAAATGTATCCTTTTTTACTTAGGTACGCGGTATACTTAACATACATACATACATTTAGATTTAGATATAAATACGTTTATTCTTTGTCTACAACTGGAAATTCAAATTCTTACACTTGCTTGTATGGATGTATGGGTGTAAATTTCTAATAAACATCTTAAAATCCCCAACCACATCGTGGTTTCATCCTGTAGGATTTTTCATGTTGGGCAACATGTCTATGTATGTCTGTATTGACTTAATGAAATAAAATAGGGTTGTGTCTCGTAAAAGCTGTAATTGGCTTCAGATGGTTGACTGCAAAGCTCATACAATGTAAGTCTTGGAAGTTGGAAAGTCAGACACAATCCGAAAAGGAGAAGTTAAATGTGTAAACGCATCTTTGTGTGGTAGTTGGTAGAATAAACTGTTATTTGCACTACTGTATAGTAAAGCTAGTGGTAAATAGAGGGGCGGCTGATACCATTAATTGTTGTAATGGTATAATGGTAGTAATGGAGTTCGTTTGCCTGAGTTGGGTCACGGGATTAGAAAGAATTTAGTTCATGAAAATTACAATTCAGGAAAATATGTGTTATACCACTTCTGCTCTTCATGTTTTTCTACTAGTTGTCCTGAAAGACAAGCAATATTGAAAAGACCTGCTGCTGACACAAAGAACTTATTGTTTAACGAGACTATCCGGTCCTGTCACATCTCAGCTCAGAAAAAAAGTCATGATGACGACTACGATGCAGAATGTTGTGGGTGATGGCAATGGCAACAGTGTCAGTAATACTTGTGCCACCACCATTTACGATTTAACAAAAGTGACGTGCATGTAGTAGCAAAATAGCTGTATCGTACAATATTATGTGTATGCTCCCATATTTTTTCCTAACTGAGAGTGAGTGTTCTTTCTATACTTGAAACTTGGACTTGCTTAGTGATACTCACTGTATGACTGTCTTGTATTTTCGTTGATTCTGTTGTAGCTGTGACACGACATGACACTTACGTAACAAAAACATACAAGTAAGTAAAATGTATGTCTAATGTCGTTAAAAAGAAAGTGTAATGTCAAGACTCAAGACTAAGATTATAAAATCTCTTCGGTAGCATGTTGGAGAGAATCTTTTACATGATTACAATAATTGTGAGGGAGCAAGTAAGAACTGTGTACTGACTCAGTTGCAGTCGGTAGTTTGAAATTTTGTTAAAAGAAACAACTATAAAAAAAGAGGCAATAAAATCGAAAACATTTTTTGTTTCTTATTGCTTGTTCATTTAGGGTAATAGCCAAAACCGTTTTAAATGTAGGCCTTCAATAGCGAGGATGAGCTCATGAAGGCTGATGGTGGACAGTCTAATCAGTGTACTACGTTAAATGAAACCGTTCTGAATGCATGCACTAAATGTTAAAATAACACAGGGCTAAATTACCATGAATACAACTTGTTAGACTTTCTTTTCCTCTAGAAGGGCATTTGATACTTTGATAGTTAGAATGTGGAAAAACATTCTCGTGCAAAGAACATTTTGCTGCGAATGCACAGAGCAATGTCTTGTACATTTTAAATTGCTTGATGGCTTGTATAAAGCCTAATAATATGCCAATAATTGCCGTATAGCAATAATATTTTGCAGCAATGATCAAAGAGGAGTTTATTGTTTGAAAACCTAGCAAATTAAATGTGTAGTCGCAAAATCACATACGTTTGTTAATTAATACTTTACTCACAAAAGGATTTCGTTTGACTTTAATTACAACAAGAGATTGTAGTTTACCTAATATTTTCTGTGGTTTCTACGGGGCAAATGTTGGAGGTGAGTTCTTTATTACAGCATCATTTTCATCTCTGCAATAAATTGATTGTGAGTTGTTTTGTGCGGTAATGAACGAATCTCCTGGAGGGTCTATGATCTCCTTGATCTTCTCATTTTGTGGGGTATTGTATGATGATGTATAGTTGTTGAAAGACTCATTTTGTTGTCGCATGACCATCAAAGATTTACGAAACGATTAGAATTTGACAAATCAAAGATTGCTCTATGGTTGGTTCCTAGGCTCCAGATAACAACAGCGTCGTAGTAATGCTCGGGTAGACATCCCACGTCGACATGGGAGAACTTTGTGGCTTTGTTATGTTTTGGTTCTATAAAAGTAAATTATTATAGGAACTACCGTAGTAACTTGTATAACTTTTGATGGAATTTAAAAGCCTAGTTGTGCCTTAATTGTCTCTTTATTCTTTGACTACCTGCTTCATTGCATTTTAATATTCATCCATTCTGCTCAATTTCCTGGCAGTATGGATTGGTTACCGGAACTGCGTGCTTCTTGTTAGTACAAGATATTTTCAATTTTACAGTAGATATTTTCTGCCTAAAATGAACATTCGTATTTTTGATACATCTCAACAGGCAACAAGATATCCAATCTGAAAATGAACCTGGCGATGGAAAACTTGAAAAGATGAAAAGATTATTGTTCACTTGTTAGGATCGATATTTCATATAAAAAATGTAGTCAATATTTGTTTATTTTCATGGATAGTATTAATACAACGTATGTTTTAGTAACTATAGAGGAGTGCAATGTTGTGAATACTGATTTTCCAATTTTCCAGTATTCTGCATGCATGATTACTACCAGAGAGCTAACATATAATAAGAATGTTCATGTGTCATGTTGAATGTGAAATTTAAGAAGAATGATGAAGTCATATATATGTATTCGATGCCTACATGCATCGTGATCTGTGAGTAAGTTCTTTGTAAAATTTATCTCTAGTGAAAGGAGCGGTAATACGATTTTTCTTTGAAAGAAAAAGAATTATTTTCTGAACTGCTATTCCAACTCTACGTTCAATAGCTTTTACATACGCTGAAATGTACATTCATATAACATTTTTATGTGTGTATCTTAAAATCTTAGAATAAGACATGTTGCATTGCACTGCAGTAGTCATTTTATAAAGGAAATTGATGGCATCTCATCAAGCGCCCGCACCCTACTAGGATCTTGATGATGCGGCTGTACTGTACTTTACACAACTTTTGTAATGCGTTGTGTTCTATACATAGTTGCGCTTATAATATTTTGGCATGTAGATGTCTCGTATAAAATGACATATATTGCTTACTACTGTTGTTTACAAGATATGTGGAACCTTTACAAAAACGTTACTTTGTAAACCTTTTGAAGTACATGGGTTAGTAGGTAAAATATAGATGTTTGTATGTACTTAAGTCTCACTCAGTGGTTGGACGTAGTTTTCGTTTTTTTGTTGTTGTGTATTTTGAATTCACTGGAGTAAAAAGGAAGTAGTGACTGTGAAGCTTAAAGACATTTAGTTTACGCTTTAACTGACTGGTTATGTTATTTGTTATGACTTGACGATTTTTATTGTTGCGGATTTTTGTTAATGTGCTATAATATATGAGATCTAAAATAAGAGCACGTACTAAAATAAAGTAAAAGTGTAAAGCAGTGATGCAGAAACACATATGTACAATTTTACTTTGAAAGTATGAGAATTGCTTTTAATGTCAGCATGGAATTATGATGTTTAGCTTCAATTTCACACTTTAAGACACGACGAAAGGAAAAAGCCTTGGAATGCTAATATTTGCGTGTTTATGCATGCATGAAAGCTAAGTTTGAAAGGAGAAAGTAAAAGTTCACTACCACTACATTTTACAAGATTTTTATTTAATGCAAAACGTTTGATCTTTGTTTCCCTTATTAAACATACATTATCTTTCATGATGGGACGCTTAGAAAATGTGTCAAAAAACTAGTGACATGGCAGATCAAAAAGTACTGAATAAAATTGGTTTTTATACTGAAGTGGAAAGCTATACCAATATCATGTTTACACAGTAAAAGCTCTTATAGAAAGTCCTGGCTTCATTTCATTCACATAAACCCTTGCTCGCTACCCCGTTTTTTGTAATTCATATGCTAATTTCGTCGCAATCGCTATATTTTCGTGATGGAATTCGTACTATTTTTTCAGTTCTAAACTGAAGTTTCGCTTTTGGTATATTGCAGTTAATATAAATCATTTCACGCTGTTTTCAATATGAAATATAAGTGTACTTATGGACGGACTACATTTGCTAGATTTACTTTTTACATGACTATGAACAAGCTTAGTGCTATAAAAACTAAGATTTATGGAGCCAATTTCTACCTCTGCAAAGACCTCAAATTGATTTTTACCAGTGCAGATCGATTTTCCGTAGACTCGTTTCTAATCAGAAATTAATCCTATTTTAGACTGTTCTATGTTAAACGTAAGCATAGTTAAGAAGCACATTATTTCGTTTTATTATTTCAACTACTACGTTTGATCTGAATGAGTTCTATAGGATCACAATTGAATGATCAAATAAGCCAAGAATTCATATTAACTTTCTACCAAAGTATAATTTTTATGTGTCTTTATACGATATGCATACACGTGTACATGTACTAGACACATGGCTCTTTGAGTTTGAAATGAATATAGCTGTCTAAATGTTTTTCCACTTTAGTTCCTTTTCGGCATTTTTTCACAAATCATGGTAAAGAAGAAGAACGTGCCTGAGAAAGCGAACATAAAAGTAATGCCT
This sequence comes from Entomobrya multifasciata, assembly GCA_034693345.1. Lineage (NCBI taxonomy): Eukaryota > Metazoa > Arthropoda > Collembola > Entomobryomorpha > Entomobryidae > Entomobrya > Entomobrya multifasciata. The sequence continues at coordinate 1,328 of JAQFXM010000083.1, read as the reverse complement.
CTTCCCCTCTATTTCTTAAATTTTCTCGTAGTTGATAAAGTTTATAGATTGAAACATAAAGTACGTTCCCAGAATACACACGACACTTGTTAAAAAAAGAAATGTCATTAAAAGATACATTCACAAAAAACTGGTACATTTTATAAATGGATTTGCACAACTGAATACGTATGCTCTTATTATTCTCCTTTTTTAGTTTGAATCCTCTACTATCGTATATTCTTGGCCACTAAAAAATATGCAGCCTTACAGGCATAGGCATATGAATAACTATGTAGGCTAGATGAAATACATACACCTACTTTGTTAATTTGTTTTTCACCATTTTCCCTAAGAATTTCGGCTACATTACATGAGAAGATTGAAGAAGTTTTTCAGAGTTTGTAAACTGCTTTCACTAATCGAATGCTTTGTCGCCAATTAAAAATAATGTAGTAATACAGCAAATTTTGCCTTTCATTTTGAAGTAGTGGATTCTGTTGGAGAACGAACATGATTCTGCCTGGCTATTGGATAGTTGGATTCATAATTGCATTTATGTACTTGTATAATTTACGACATGGCAAATGAGCAAAGCAAGCAACCACTCTTGAATCGTTTGAGATTATTCTATTCGTTGAGTAATTTTAACAAGATACCGGATATCCTTAACTTTTACTTTGCCATCCATGATTATTATTTTACTCTACTCTAGTACTCGGGTACTTTAGTGATAATGAATATGATTATGTAGATATATAAACTCACAATGAGATATAACATTACGTTGGCAATGATGATGTTGCCAAGTAAAAAGAAGTTTTTGGCGACAGCGTTCAACCAGGCTTGAACAATGTGGAGATTATCTATGATGCGTGTGTTTACTGTGTTTGATGTTTTTTGTTTGCTCTGATGTTGTAATTGCTCTGGGAGACAAGCGCCTGTTAGCTGAAAAAGTTTGCTAACTTTTTGGGACTACATACTAGTTTCATACCACTGAATCTTTTCTAGTGATGCTATTTTGTGTACAAAAACATGTTTTTGGAAAGCAAATCAAGAGATATGCATGTATATTGTATGGTATCATCTACCCACATTGTTGTTACAAAACCTTCAGAAAACTTGTACTCATCAACAAAATACCACCTTGTCTGTTTCTCAACTTTTTCCAATGATGCTATAAGCGATGAAGCGCTGCTCATAAAACATGAATAGTTTACATGTGTCATGTTATACGTCATTCCGATGATGCCGTGCCAATTGAGGTAATACTAAGTAGAGAGGACAACAAGGCTATTTTACAAGGAGGGATATGACTCCCATACTATTGAAAATGATGTACTATGTTT